>JANBPO010004991.1:0-17029 GCA_024336825.1 Amorphophallus titanum | reverse complement strand
TGTGGATGTATGTGCTCGATTCCCATCAACTTGTATATTTTGGAGCTTTGCCTCGCCCCTAGGACTAGATCCGGGCCCTTATAAAAATTACCTAGTATTGAGTGTCATATTGGACCCAAAGTCCCATTAATAACATTTTTCAGAAAAATTAAAATAATGACAATGAATTCCAATAATATGCTCGTGTAATCAAGGGATTTAATAGTTGGAATTAAGACTTTCTTAAGGATTTCTACTGACAAGTCATTAGAGAAGGATATTAGAATGGATAGCCATGTCAATGAAGATTATAACCCCTTGAAGAAGGGTCAAAGATGTCAAGAAATCCTTGCCATGAAAGGTTAGAATTGGTCTATACACATCACAATCATGAAATGGAAAACATTCAGTACACTAGATTGAACACGGTCAGTCAGAGGGCCGCCTTCTGATGAACGCGGTCAGGGTGAACACCACTTTCAGAGATGAACATGGTCAGACATGAGGCCGCCATCCAATCAAGGTTGAAGATGACACGGTGTATGATCATATACATTCTCAAACAAAACCTAAACATTGTTTGAAAGTAGGCCACGTTTAGTGCAGAGATAGTAGATCGCAGATAGAAGGCTGTTCTATCATCCAAAGGGTCAGTTGAACCCTGCCCTTCATAGTAGGACGAGGATTTAGTGATTTTCAAAGTTTTTATGGTACAACTTGCTCGATGTCCTTGTGGGAATCCAAGGCTCACGGAGACTTATGAAGGCCTCGATGAAGAAGTTTCAGCCCGATGGAAGGAATATTCAGTAGAGGGTCCTAACTTCAGCAAGAATTGTGTTCCTATCCTCTATAGAAACCAATAGCAAGTGGTAGGTTGTTATCACTGTAGTGATAAAGCCTTCAAACGATAACTCTATAATATATCATGTAATAAAATCATGACGCTCAATCGATATAACAATCTTGCAATCAAAGTTAAAGCATGCTTTGATGAACCAATTTAAGGATAACAAGAAGATCTACTCTTTTCATCATGATTTGGAACAATGGAGATGAGGGAATCAAAGGAAAGATTATCATGGATCATGAATTTAAGGAAATTAAAGTTTAACCATGTCCCTAGTTACTTAAGTTGGTTCAGATGACATATAGACATGAAAATATGCATATAGACTCACTAGCATTCACTTACCATGCTGGGAAGGTCACTAGGGTTCCAAGAAACTGTTGGCACCCGAAATATAATTAGATGGTAATTGTGCCTGAACGATGAAAGGATGCTACCCGCTGATGCACAAAAGCTGAAGAAAATCAACAAAGAAGGTTCACTTGAACTGCTGAAGCCTTAAGATACCCGATTGGGTTTAGGCAGACCAAACTGGGCATAACCCCTAGGGGTTAGTGTGGGTCGGTTCTAGGGGGCAGGGTTTTTGTGTAAAAAAACTATTTTTCTTCTTTTTTTATTACACTAAGGGTTTAGGTGGACCAACATGAGGGTCAGGTTTGGTCCACCTAAACCCCCCTCCCCAAGGGTTTAGGTGAACCAAACCTAGGGACAGGTTTGGTCCGCCTAAACCCTCCCATGGGGGTTTAGGCAGAGCAAAGTTGGGAGAGAGAGGGGGGTGGTCCCCACCCTATAAAATCCTCTCCTTTTACTTATTTTGGCCCCACTTTGACTCAGTGTGACCGCAAGAAGACAAAAAGGATACAAGTGTTGTATTGGTCGGCCGGTTGCTTGCATGCGTGGAACAATGACGTTGACGTAGGACTTTGTATGATCCCGAGGCTCCGTCGTTGAATTCTTCCACACACATGTATGTTGGTCAATCTTTCCTAGGTCTGGGAGAGAGAGACTAGGACTGGAAGCTGGCCGTGGGGCCATTGGGCTGGGAGGAGGGCGCGTCCACCCCCCCTCGGGGGTTCGCCCTCCCCAAGGCGCGGACACGCCTGGGGTGAACTCCCCCCCGGGCGAGCCGCGACCGCGAGGGGTGATCCCGGGGGTCTTCTTTTGTCATCTTGCGATGTCCTTTGAAGGACGGGGTGCTCCGAAATACTGGGATTAACCCGTGGGGGCTTGTCGTTGTCGTGTTGTCACTGCCGCTCGCAAGGTGTTTGGGAAAATTTTTGACACATCTCGGGTTGTCGATCGGCTCGGGTAGGTGATCGGAGGGCCTTAGATTTGGCCTTGGGGTGAGGCCAGAGGCTCACAGGCTCGGAGAGAGAGCCTTACAGGCATGTGGGCCCGTTCTTTGTGGTGTGTACCATGTAATACGACGGGTTGGCTGGCAACCCCGGGTCAGCCCGAGAGCTGAAAACAAATAGCTTGTCACCGCGTGTCTAAGGGTTGGGAGTGGCCCCGACTTGATGGAGGGTTGTCATAGGACATGGCTGGAGTGATGGAGCCGCGGGGTGGCCCTCGGCTTGTTGTAGAATGGCTGGGATATGCACACTTGCAAGGTGTTTGGGAAAATTCCTGACACGCGTGTGTGGGCCGCATGCTAGTGCTATAGGATTCTAAGGCCTGTGTGATGTGACACGGCCTTGGACCTAACTTGCAAGCACAATTCGCAACTTAAATGGGCCGAAATCGGTGGCCAACTCACCCGGCACTCACCCCGATCCCGTGGGTAACTCGGCAATGCCGAGTGGAGGATGTGAGGGCTGGTCCCTTGCTGGTAGAGGGCCAGCAAGGCCAGATATTATTTCGTCATTGTTATTATTATTGTTATCATCATTTTTTTATGTGTCAACAAATGTCCCCCACCCGTAGGTGGCGCGAATGATCGAGCGGGACCTGCAGATGCAACCCTATCTGAGAATGTGTCTTTTTATTCTTTTATTCTTTATTCAAGCAAGCATGCAGACATCCATCGATCGTATGCATAAACTAGATGTATATAGAATAGTTCCCCTATATTAGGGATAGGATAAGGACAGCACCCATGATTCACGGATGGAGTGCGGCTCACGAAGCACAACTAAGGGAGATGTGCATATGTAAAGGGGACGTCGCATAGAACATATGCATAGCATAAACCACAATCCACACCCAGGACTATTCCTCCATAGTGTGAAAGTACAATTATATGGGTAGTGAACCCTAGACATAGGGACGTGCAAACGTTCTGAGTAACACTAGAGGATTACTTCATCGCCTACACATACATTCAGGGCTCTCGACAATTGGTAGCTTCACACAATCTCCTTTTATTCTTAATTTTGAACTTCACCGTTCGACGTGAGTTTTCTCATGTGTCTCAATGGGGATTCCCAGCTACTAGGATTCATCCTTTATTATGATATTGTGATGGGTTTCACCGTTTGACGCGGGTCTCCTCATATGTCTCAATGGGGATTCCCGACTACTAGGATCCATCCTATATTAGGGTTTTATGATGGACTTCACCGTTCAATGCAAGTTTTCGCATGTGTCTCAATGGGGATTCCCGGCTACTAGGGTTCGTCCATATTTTTAATTGTGGAGTTTGTTGCACCGTTTTCGCGTGAGTTTCCTCATGTGTCTCAATGGGGATTCCCAACTACTTGGATTCACATCCCACTCATCATTATCATCATTTTTTTATGAAAGGGGCAGGCAGCTTTCTCCTCACAGTCACCCTTTACGTGAGCGTAGAGATTTAAGCATCCATGAAGCGTCAAGGAGAATTTATGACAACCCTATGGCTAAGGACCATTACTCATATTATGTGCGAAGTGTGGGAGTTTTGTCTAGGGTGTATCGTGTGAGTTATGCCAGCGACAGGGCTACAACTCTTCCCCTAATCGTATGCACCCGTCGAGAATCGACTTTTCGTCCCTTAGAGTGTGTCGTGACGCATACATAGTCTGAATCAAGACAGCGTCATTTAGCAAGGGAGTATGTGGCCTTAGAAATTTGAAGTAAGTGTGTTAACACTATACTTTAGGCAAACATGCACGTAAGGCAAACAGGCATACAAACGTCATGATTATCACTTTTTTTCTTTTTTTTCTTCTTTTTTTCTTCTTTCTTTTGCTCTTTTTCCTCCTTTTTTGCATTCCCTACCACGTCCAGTAATAGAAAAACCCCTCGTGCATCTTTTAGTGTTGTTTTAAAAGACGCCTTGGAAGGGGTCGTTAATTGATGAATTGACGACTGTTCATGACATCTTTATTTTTAAAACTGGCAACTTGAGGAAACTCACTATTTATTATTTTATTTAAATCTTATTTCTTTCAAAATTCAGGGCTGCTACAGAGGAGCATGCCGTTGGACTCATGGCGATGCGTGAAGCGCGTTGACGCCCACCTCGACGCGGATAGCGACTTGTGGAGATGAGGCGGGGCGAAGGAGGTGGTGGCGTCCCGGCACTTGCATGCGGGTGAATCGACTGTTCCTGCTTAATCCAGGTAGGGGGATGGATTCCCACTCGTCTTAGGGTCATTCCCTCGCACATGCACGATGATTCACACCCTCTAGCATGCCCATTGTCAATATTTTGGTTTTTCCTCCATGAACATTGTAATTTATGTTTTTAATCCACCATGGGCATTGTTTTTATGTTTTCCAGCTATTAAATGTTGCTATGGATGTGTTAGATAGTAGGGAAAAAGGTTTTTATGTGATCCCCGTCGATTTCGGTCGACCGTGGGGTGTTTCGGTTTCGAACCGAACTCATTCGCTACCCAGATCGAGTGACGGTCATTCCAGTGACCGTTACACGTTTAACGCCCCTCATAGGGTGTGTTATAGTCTTGTGGTAGACCATCACTAGTCCATTACGTTCGAGTCTAACGGATAATCTCTGATCCGTTATAGCCCTTTTGACCCTATTTAGCTTAGATAGGGTGGTTGGCGTGGCGGTCTATCGTGCGACCGTCACAGCCTTGTAGCGCGCCCATATAGGTGCATTACATGCTTGTTAAAACTGTGGATTTTCTTATGTTCGGGTAAGTTTAACGGACCCAATGGAGTCCATTATGTTTCGTGTAGCGGACCATCCTTGATCCGTTATAGCCTGTACATTTCGAGTTTTCATAAAAATAGTTTGGGTGACCATAGCGGACCAGTGGAGGTGCGTTATATCATCCTAACGCACCATCCCTGATTCGTTATGTTAGGTAACGGGGCTAAGCTAGTCCGTTACAGTTCTGGTGTTCTAAAAGTTATAATTTCATTCTCTAATACATTTTAAGTTGCATATCCGCCATGTTTAAGTTATTTTATACTGCATGGCTTACTTTTAGATCCCAATAGAGTGCTTTCTCTTTCCTTGTGATAAAACCACTAGTCGTAGTCCAGCGACCCCTAGTGTCGGCCCGCCTGAAAGAGGTGGAGGGGCATTTTCCAATACACGATTTTTAAGCTAGTTCCTTGAGCCCTCGGCCAATAGTGATTTTTGTGCAGCCAATTGCCTTGATTTTTGTACTGTCAATTGCCTCAATTTTTGTACAATCAATTACCTTGATTTTTGTGTAGCCAATTATCTTGATTTCTGTGCAGCCAATTACCTCATTTTCTGTGCACTGACCCCTTGAGTGACTATCAACCTTAGTTGGCTTGCTCCTTGGGATATTCATCTTGAATTCAACCTTGCTTGGCTTGTTCCTTTTCATGTGGCCATTCTCATAGCCTATGCTGACCTGAAATGCATAACTTTGACATCATTAAATATAGATCAGACTTATCAATGACTCAAAGGTAGACATCATCAAAATAATAGAATCAAGCATGTTACACACATGCCCAACACACCAGACAACCCGTTGTGGGGGCAGATGTTGCCCACAGAAGGGAAAGAAAATAATAAACCAAAGGTCAAGAGGGGGAGCATCGTCCTCTCTAGCAATGCACTATCAGCCACGCTCATTGTGAGCCAAGCTGCTGAAGAAGAAGACAAAGAGATATGCTTCACACCTGTGAGTGTAGGTCAACCCGAAGCATCTGCCTCTTGCCATAAGTCCTGGGAGAAGTGGGGGCACACTCCACTTCCTACTGAAGAAGTGTACTATCAAACTCCTCCTCCACGTGAGGGCTTGGGGCAAGAACATTAATCTATGAGGGGTTGAATGCATCCTGCACTGATAACAGTACGCCGTTGGCCCCATCTAAAATCAACATGGGAAATAGCACTCCCGGCGCCTACCAAGCTAACCCTATTATGATGATAGAGATGTATCAGAAAATACAAGAAGTTGAGATGTTAAGAAAAAGATTTAGTGAGATGGGTTTACACCCAACCGCACCAGGGCAGGCAGGACCCTCATATGAGGCCCTACGAGGTGGCGCTAAACCATTTAGAACCCCATTGCAGTCGAAGATGCCCCAAATAACACATGATCGTGAAAGGAGCACCCTCCCTCGGAAGCTGCATCACGCGACTTCCGCATACCCTTCAGCTTTCCAGGCACATCAGGGGGTAACTTCTACACCTCAGGTAGTGCCACTAATAAATCAGCTTCGACAACCAGCTGGCTCCGTACCCAAGTCTGATGACTCCAGCAATAATGAACAAGCTAGGTGTAACGACCCAGAGCTCCGGGTACCGATAACCCGATAATATCAGATTACCGCTACCAAGAACTTGGGACGCCACCCAAGAGGTTGATGAGGCCCTTGAAGGGTTAGTGGAGTTTGCCAAGGAGCTGTATAATGAATTGGTTTTACAATATGCAAATTAATTTAAACGACATTAAATGCGGAAGCAAATTAAACTAATAGCATGATAATATAAAGGCGACAGGGAATACCTAGCACACAGGATGCCAACGATAATTTCACGAAAACAACAGCAACAAAATGACAGCACTGGACCATGAGCACAATCAAGTCAGTCCTCAGTCAGACATTACATCTGATCGAGTCGCAAGCTAACTCTACTCTGGAAGAGGAGTATAGCAATGCTAACCGACAAGACAATGGTCGAAGACAGAAACACAAAATCATACAAAAATAGCACTCGAAACAACAACATGGCAGCACTCGCAGGATTCCGGCTCCGTACAGTACACAGAACCACGGAACACAACTGCAAGCAGGGTCACATCAAGGCACGAGAGCAGCTGAACACACAACCACAGGGGACGGGTCATGCATCAGACAGCTCACCAAAAAGACTCACGACAATAAGAAATGATAGGAAGAACCACAATCTCAAGGGTCGCATCTCAAGGACTACAAGCACGCCTCGAGAGCACAACACCCAAGAGATAATACAGAGGAGTAGAGGGTACTCAATCAGTAGAAAAGTCGACAAATTCCCCAATACTCGTAACTGCTGATGCCAACACCAGAAAATTTCCAGCAACAACATGGTAACAGACGACATCAAGGCATAGGAAGCCAAGATGAAGTCACATCAAGAAGAAGCAATTCTCTCGACTGGCAAGAATCTGACAATAGTGATCCTCGACCCGTGGGTAACCTTCTGCTGCGCACTCAAACAATGCACACATGGCATCAAAAATGACCTCGGTGTCCGCATCTCAGCACACACTCGACGTCGTCGCAATTCAAGAAAATCACAACTTAGTACACCACGAGTACTGATCCAGCAAACAATCGGTCACAAGAAGCCTAAGTGCAATAGAGATGAGTACCAGCTTCAACACAAAGCCCAAGGAAAAATGCAAATCTCAACTTACCTTTACATCCTGAGACAATAAATGAGCCTTCACAATGCATCGACCGCTGGGCACGGCACGACGAACACGATACACAACAGCTCTTAACACAAGAATGCGTCCAAAGCCATGCAACTGTAAAGCAAGGAAGCAGATTAGGCTCAAAATAAATGTTGTCCACACTTAAGCAGACGCTGGACAAAGGCATCACTAAGACAGCAATTTCAAGGCTAACCTCGAAAAGACTCCACCAGAAGGGACAAGAAGCATCAAGCTCAATGACAAAAGCTCACTAGGAAGGGAAAATCCTAGCTCACCTGAGCAACTTCTCAATCAAGGAATCTAATCGAGCACTCCAACAAAAGTGAGACACATCATGAGCTGAGCAAACTCATGCTGGGATGACCAAAACAACGTAAAAACGTGAATGGCCATCAAACCAACGCTAAGGATATGAAGGCCCTTAGTTGAATTGTCTAGGGGTATTTTTGTCCTAGTGTAATTTGGCCATCCTTATATAAAGGAGACTCCCTTCCCTCTAAATCCCTTGTGAGATTTGAATGATTGCCCGGTGAGAGACCGTTCGACGAGAGGCCGAGTTGCGTGAGTCAGTAGTTATCCCCCCCTTTTTGTGCCACCTCTCATCCTGTTCAAGTTTTCAGAGTGCCGATAATCGTTTCTCTGTTGCCGTCTGGTGACGCATTTTTTTATATTTATTTATTATTTATTTATTTATTGACGTACCAGTCACCGAGGTGACAAGTTTATTATGCGCTCAACCTGACTCACGTGGAGCGAAAGTGTGGTTTGGTCGAGACCAGTAGTTTGCCATACATGGCATTAATTACATCCCCCGCTAGGAGGAAAAACTTTTGATTAATTACCGAGATAAAGGGGCTGCCAAGGCCGAAATAAAAGATGCGGATGATCATGCAAGGTATTATAATCTACCATGCGTAATTTATTAGGGCGAAACTCTCAATACGCAGCGGAGAACATAGGTCCGGAGACTACCATCACGCATAGCAATAGCTTCCGGTCAGGTGTCACCCGACTTTCTGCTAATGTCGTTTGATATACCGAGGGCCCGCACACTCAGACATGCATTGATGCAGCGTGAATGCTTTAAACGAAAACATAAAGGCAAAGATAGAAGATTAAGTAATTCAAATTCAAATAAATCAGATCACTCAATTTATTTGATTAACGAGGTTTATTTAATTCTACCATTAATATTAGAAATCACCCCAAGAGAAAGGGGAAGATTGGACGGCAAACGACTCGACCTTGGCATTAAAACGGCACGGTGCGCATGGGAAAAGGGGTTGAAACGGCACCACGAACCGTAGGTAAGAGGGGGGCTTTGAAATGGCGCGCCCCTTGAAGGGCGTGTCGATTAAGGGCGCGTCGTTTCAAGGCGCGTCGTTTCAAGGTCGCACCGTTTCAAGGCACGCCGGTGAACCATGGCGCCGATTCAACTCTGTTTCTCGAAAATCGAGCTCCGACTGACTTATTTTCAGATTTTATTCAAGCGTTTCAAAAACTTTAAGTGTTTATTAAAATAATATTGCATCGGGTTGGTCCTGGACGACTCGGCCATCAGATCGCAAGCTCACACGAGGTTCGTACTCTAGCACAACGATTATTCCGGGTCGAGCCAGTCTGAGTCAAGATTCATTAAGTGATTTATTTACTTATTCGAGCTGAAAATTTGACAGCATCTCCCCATCTCGGAGGACGTGTTGGGGAGAAGCGGGGAGTACTCCCGTAATGGAGCAACCCCTAAAGAACCGGGTGGCACGACGGCGACCGGCAAAAACCCAAACGGATAGGAAATCCCCGAGGGCTAGCCTACTAGGGGCACCAAGTCCGTGGGTGAGCGTAGGCGGGTAAAATGACCTACGGCAGGAGCGAAGATCCCGAGGGCTAGCCGTCGAGGGGCACGCGACCCGAGTCGATACCACGCCCGAAAATCGGGATGACCGATAAAGAGGGAAACCCCGAGGCTAGCCTACGAGGGGCACCCATCTCACGGCCACCACGGAGACCATAAAGGACCATGGATTTAGAGTGTCGGGATTAACCCAATTTTGATATTCGCCCATCAGTCCATGGGAGATCCGCCACTAACAGACGGACCCCACGGGCATAACGGCGTCGTAGCCAATCAGTAGGAATGTTCCCCCCTGGATCATCACAACTCACTGTTGAGATGGTTAAAACGGTGCGGTGGAAAACGTACACGGTTAGTAGGCTAATGTTAATGTCTATAGGTATGCATATACGCGTGCATATAAATGTTAACAGGTTAACAAAGGCGATGCTTAGAGGATGAAAATAAGGAGTATAGGGGCATCCTCATCTCCTCCTGTTCATGGTCGAGAACGGGAAGGGAATAGGGGAACGGGCCCAAGACCGACCGGGGGAAATGCGCTTGTATATACGCCTCCGGTGGGGAAAAGTCCTCAGCATTTGAAGGGAATAGTAACCCCGGGGAGAGGGGAACAGTTGCTATAGCCCACATAGTTGCAGGGGCATGTTCGGCGTCGGAGAAGACGACCACGAAACCCATTTACATCGTAAAACAATTACACCCGCGGACAGAAAGGGGACGAGACGAACTGGAGAAAATGACTGCGGCGCCAGATATCACCGCATTCCTTAGCTCTTTTCACAGGTCATTGGAGAGATGTGCATATGTGCACATCACCCTCCACAGCGTCGGCACTGTTGCACGACGCCGTATCAACAATCACAGAAAGCAAGTTCGATTAGAAGGGAAGCAGAGGATAGCGAAGGAAGGTAAATGCCATCTTGAGTTATATTAATTAATGCTCTCGAGCCTCCTATTCATTCCAACCATAAGGAAAAGAAGTATATGCTACATCCACGGACGCCGGCATTGTCGCTCGGCTGCCATTTACATCGATAGGAAGGGAAGATTACAGAGGGAAGAAACAGAGGGAAACAGAGACGGTGAGAGGAGGGAGGGGCAGGCTCATATCATCGCCATCCCTCCCTCTCTCCCTTACATTATGTCCGAAAAGCCAGGACGAAAGGGGGGCTCAACAGGAATAAACCCATAGAAACCCACCTAAGAAACGATGGGATCCGATTTTCCTCTCTGACGCCGGACGCTCCGAACGGACAGAGGCAAAGGGCCCTCTCTCACTTTGGCTCTCTCGCTCCGTAGAAGGATGCCCCGGTGACTTGTTTCCCAAGCTCCTATTTCTCTCTCTCTATCTATCTCCGTCTAATTCTGTCTTCTTTTTTTTTGTATGTCTCTTATGTTTATGGAAGAGGGTTCCCCGCCACAAATGGCGTGTCGGGGAGACCACGCCGGGGAACCGATTAGCGCGCCGGGGAAGGCCGCGCCGGGAAGCAGTGCTCCTTCTTTGCACGCCGGGAAGGAGGGCGTCATTTCAACGACGTGCCAATAAACTACGGCGCCATTTCAACGGCGTTTGCTTGCTGAACGTCAGCCGATGAGTCCGGGGATGGTCTCGGAAGTCACCATTCATGATTCTTCGTGCCAGGACTCCTACAAGACCTTGGCGAGGGGGTTGATGAAGCTCTCGGTTCGTCGAACGGCTCGGGTGCAGACTCTGTGTGTGTCTGATTCGAGCGCGAGGGTCTTCCGCTAACACGACCTCTGACACCGTCGCTTGTGCTTCCAGCTTGACTTGACTCGTGTTCCGAGCTCCCATGCGGGAGGATATTCTGCCTAGACCGGCGATCATTTGACCTCTGACGGGCCTTCCTTCGCAAGAAGCTGAACCCGTGCCGGGTGTTCGGATCCTTCCACTGCTAGAGTTTTCGGCTTCCGTTTGTGAAGGCCGATAGCGCCCTTTTTTCTCAGGAGAGTCTTCATTAGGGCGGAAGACCGCCGGGTGAATCACCATCCTTGGCCGGGCGGCTATGTAGGGTAGCGGCGTGACAAAGTTGACACCGGATCATTGGGCAGGCTTGGTCGCACTGCCGGCTGGTGGTGGAGTCATGTTGGTTCTCCTGAGGCGAGGCTCTCGACATTCACTCCAGGTGACTAGAAGCTCTGACAACTTGAGAGGTTTCAGCGGTCTACTTTTCTTCGGCTTGCGCCGAAGTACATACAGGCAAGAGTGCCCTATAACACGTACTTCGAAGCACCAAAGGTAGCACAGGAGACTGCCAACATTCTCAGGACAAGACAACTAGACCTACAACTACAACGGTCCCTGAGTCCTATGACTTTAAGTCAGGGTCATTGCACATAGCGGGACAAGCTGCCAATCGGTCTAATCCTAAGCCAGAAAAAATGATGCTCCAAGAAAATGACACACGGAGACCTGAGGGGACACCGAGAACCCTCAACACACCTGGACACGGAAGTCAAGGTAAAATAATACCTCAAGACATCCAGAAATACGGTCTCGAATTGGACAAAGCAGTCAAGACACAACAAGGCTGCCTGTCAACTACTGGGTGACCCCGTGTTGGCTGGAACCCGACAATGATGACACATGCAGACACACACACTGCATGCACAAACATTCATGGCCGTCCCATCAATGTCACACCCCTCATAAGATGTCAATAGACACCCACAGGCCATGGGCAAACCATGAGATCAAGCCAAGACAAGCAGAAACCAGAGCGATAGATGACAACAACACTCTAGGCAAAGAGAACCATCACTCAACCGCTAGGCGAACTCGGTAGTCAAGGCACAGCCGTACGCAACCAGAGACAAGGACACTGGCAGTTCTAGATTGAGTTGTTAGGGTACTATTGTGGTCAAGGAAAAGACCACACCCAGTCACCTAAACTGACCGATCTAGAAACCACCGACACACAGACACTACCCTAGAACACAACCTAAGATAGACCAACACATAGAACAGACACAGAATGGGACTACAGCCATCATGGCCAATAAGAGGACTATAACGCACCAGCATAGGGGCATTACCTGCTATAACGGACCACAGAAGGGGCGTTATGGCTGACAGATCTAAAACTCCAACCAAGGGGAATATAACGGACCTCCATAGGCGTGCTATACTAGTATAACGTGCTAGGATAGGTGCATTATATCCAACAGACCCAAAACACTAACACGGACAAGAGGGATATAACAGACCACAATGAGTCCACCATAGCCACATGGCGCACAGGGTTAGGCATGTTATATCAATCGCCATACCCAGTCAAACATTAGTCAAACACATCATAACGGATCCACACAAGTGTGGCACCTGAACTATAACGCACGGGAAACGATCCGTTAAATGAACCGACTGACACGATCTTCGAGGAAGCACGGCCGTCGAGGGATCTGACAATGGCAGACAGCCTCGAAAACAACTCGAATATAACGCGCCTAGCCTAGGGCGTTATATCCAAATAACAGACCAGGCCTGATCCGTTATGCTCCATGACCTCGAAAGATGAAAAAGGCCATCTGCCTCCCTCTATCAGCATAAGTTGCAAAGTCTTTGTCGACCTTCATCTTTTCGGCCACTAAGTCAGTAAAAGAATATTCTGGTTCTTGGCCGACTCGATCTTGGAATTTTTGAATAAACTTCTATTTAACAACATTAAAACTCTCCGTCTCCTCTAGTGGCAGAGTATAAAACAAATCCAACGCAACCCCATCCAACCATCGGCAAAAGAGATATGCCATGAGGCGATCATCATGTTGGAATTGCGCCAACTCGTGTAAAAACTCCCTTATGTGAATAAAAGGGTTGCCATTCCAATCGTATTTCCAGTACGTAGGGAGCTCAAACTGAGGCGGAAAATAGATGTCCTGAAAATTGGGAACCGGAATATCAGCAAGGGATTGTGGGCCTACCCGCTTATGAAGGAGGTCAATCTACTACTGCATGGCAGCCCACTTATCAAGAAGTTCCCGTTCCTGGGAAGGAGGAGACAAAACTAGAAGGGTGGACCCAGCATATGGGGCCGATGGATAGGCCGACGGAGGGGGAAGCCCATAAGAAGGATAATGGGCCAAGGATGGGCCTATGTCTGCGTGGGCTAACTGGGCAGCCCCTAGTTGAAGATGAGAAAAATCAGCCAGGGCCACGAGAGCCTGCAGTGGTAGGGAGGTGGTTCCATAAGGATCTGAATAACAAGACGAGGGGATCTGGATCTTCCCCTTATCAGAAATCTGATGGGCCGAGCTAGAAGCTTGGCCCACTTCCAGATTAGGGAATCGGAGAGTCTGAGGATGGACAGGAGTGAGGTCTATGGGCACTATAGAAGTGGCCCCTAATCCACTAACCAGAGACGGAGAAGCGGCGGTAGCAGACACACCGTGGGGAGAAACTAAAGACGGGGCATCCTGTCCTTGCAAAGCCTGACAAAGGATATGAAGCTGGGTTGGATCTAACTCGCCCATCATATGAAGAATTGGGTTGGCCGAGTTATGAGTGGAGGAGTCAAAAGGGGAGGGTCGAGTGCCCTCAACAACAATAGGCGGGAGAGGAGGGGTGGACCCCTCTCTTCCTTGCGCATTCAGGACCCTGGGTGGGTCCTCCAAGAGCCTCTGAGGAAGGGAGTCCTCACGGGTCTGAGAGAAATCATAAGAAGACATAGTGAGAAGAGAGTCGAACAAGGGATTGAGGTAAGAAACAAAGGAGGAGTTGCCCATAGGAGAAGATCCTATGGGTGTGAAGCACCTCCACATGTGACGAACACCTTGAAAATATAGAAGAACAACACCTAGTAAGGACCTAAATGGAGATGAATAATCAAAAATGCACAAACAAAGAGAGGAGAGAAGAGGCAATAAAGTTTTTCCCCTCTTTTTCAGGTAAGTCCGATGAGGATGAGACTAACACGGATGGGGATGAGCAAGAGTGAAGTTCTAGAGCCATCCAAGTGTCGAGAGTCTATAACCTTGTCTATTCTTTTGTTCTTGAGTCAAAAGTTGTAAATTTTTTCTTATTTAGTCGTCATACTATTTGAGAAGAGATTTGGGTTATGATTAAATAAAAGATTGGGTTTTATTGTCATATTACGCACTCTGTCTTTGTGTTGAATGCTCTTCGCTTTGATTGACATGAATGATATAGACCTGTCACGTCACTTCCGGGTAATCTTCCGCGCTCAGGACGTGACTGTGGTAGAGGTTGGAACTGAGATGACTATGGCTGAGAGGACTGCGAGGACTACACTGGGATCAGCCTCAGCCTCAGCAGACAATCTCAAATCACATGTCCCGCTTGATCGCAACGGAAATAGACCACCGGCAATGAACAACACTGGCCATGGTGGCTCCCACCACATCTCGGACACGGCCTCGGCTGACAGACTGCGGGTCCCCGAGGTTGCTGAGAAGAAGGCATTGACGGCTGGACGGAACTGGTAGATGCTAACTGGGCAGGCCACTTCTCACACCCCTTATTCTTGAATCTTCTGAACTTGCTCCTGGTATTCATGGCCGGAGAGTCACCACGGTTAACAGGCACAAGAGAGGAGACTCCAGTCACAAGTGGCTGCCTTGCCTACTTGTTCAGCTTCTTCTCGACCTTCTTAGGCCTCTTAGACTTCTTGAATTGGAACTTCTTGCCCTTAGATTTAGAGGAAGAAGTACCACCAGCAGTAGGGACAACAGAAGGGACTCCTGGTATGCCCGACGGATAGACCTGCTGAAACTGCCCGGTCGGTTACGGGACTTGGTGATACTGCACACCCAGCTGAGTAAACTCAACTTGGGTATGCTCATGGGATCTCACCTGCCCTTCACCAGTTGGCGGATGGGACAGCAAGGTCTCACTCGGCGCTCCACCCTGATCACCCGGCAAACCTTTCATAGCTGGAACGGAAACTACTGGAGCTTGACCAGGTGCATACACCAGTACAACGACCATAGGAGGAGTAGTACCACCTCCCTCCCTAGGTCCATGTGCCCTTCTACGATGCGCCATATTGATCTAGAAAACACACGGCAGTAGAGAATCCATCAATGATCATGAAAAACATCCTAAGCCAGTAATAGACGACTCAAATGGACTTGCTCTGGACTCGCTCACACAATTTCAATTCCTTATACAAATCCTCAACACAGCTCTGATACCAATTGTAACGACCTAGGAGATCCGGATACTGATATACCGATTATATCCAGACTATAATCACAAGCACACGCTCAGGACAGAACACGACACAAGTGAACACAAGTCCGATACCTCCGAAACAAGGCAACGTCGCTTATGTCTCACAGAAAAAATGACATGACTGTCACGACAATAGATCACAAAAAATGAAACGACAAGCACGGCAAGCATCAGCTTACACAAGGAGGCACAGTCCTCACAGCTGACCGCTCGACCACATCATCGGCTCCAGTGCCAAAGGTGACAGGGAACACTTAGCACACAGGACGCCAACGACAACAACACTAGACCACAAGCGCAATCGAGTTAGTCCTCACTTAGATATTACATCTGATCGAGTCACAAGCTAACTCTACTCAGGAAGAGAAGTACAGCAATGCTAACCGACAAGACAATGGTCTAAGACAGAAACACAAAATCATACAGAAACAACACTCGAAACAACAACACGGCAACACTTGCAGGATTCTGGCTCCGTACAACACACAGAACCACGAAACACCACTGCAAGTAGGGTCACATCAAGGCACAAGAGCAGCTGAACACGGGACCACAAGGAACAGGTCATGCATCAGACAGCTCACTAAGAAAGACCCACGACAACAAGAAACGATAAAAAAACCTACAATCTCAAGGGACGCATCTCAAGGACTACAAGCACGCCTCGAGAACACAACACCCAAGAGACAATACAGAGGAGCAAAGGGCACTCAATCAGCAGGAATGCCGACAAATTTCCCAACACTCACAAACGCCGATGCCAACTCCAGAAAATTACCAGCAACAGCATGGCAACAGACGACATCAAGGCACAGGAAGCCAAGACGACGTCACATCGAGAAGAACAATTCTCTCGACCAGTGGGTCATCAGCCCACACGCTTCTGATGCGCACTCAAACAATGCACACAGGCATCAGAAAATAGCTCAGTATCCGCATTTCAGCACACCCACGGCGCCATCACAATTCAAGAAAATCGCAACGTAGCATGCCACGAGTACTGATTCAGCGAACAACCGGTCACAAATAGCCTAAGTGCAAAGAAAGAGAGCACCAGCATCAGCACAAAGCATAAGGAAAAATGTAAATCTCAGCTTACCTTTACGTCCTGAAACAATTAATAAGCCATCACAACACATCGGCCGTTGGACACGGCACGACGAATACGATATGCAACAGCTCTTAACACCATAACGGAGTCCAAAGCTAAGCAACCGTAAAATAAGGAGAAAATCAGGCTCAGAATAAAGTTGTCCACACTTAAGCAGACACGGGACAAAGGCATCACTAAGACAATCATTCCAAGGTAAATCTCGAAAAGACTCCACCAGACGGGATGAGAAACA
>JANBPO010004990.1:0-30044 GCA_024336825.1 Amorphophallus titanum | reverse complement strand
AGGGGTGACTAGCGCGTGCCCTGTTCGGGAGGTGGCAGATGCCAGGCTACAGACGGAGTGGATACAGAGTACCCGGTCTGTGGTGCTGACGTTACACCAGTCAGTGACAAGTTCCTTGGACCCGTACTATCCACACCGATTTGCAAGGAACTTTGGTTACAACTAGGGGATCCCGCCAAACCGAGAGTTCCCTTTGGCAGGCAGGCAGTCCCGGGGCAGCGACACCCACTTACTCACAGCGGCATGGTGGGACTTTTGCAATCATCGGGAGCTGGAGCAGTTCTTGATGTCGGGATAGGGATGCCGAGTGAGGTTCGACGTTCACTACGCCAGGTGGTGGTTCAAGCACAGCCACCTGTACTGACAAAAGGCCTCCGCAATCTGGAAGGCAGAGGAGAGCCACTTGATGAGGGAGGATCTGCCTCCTATTGCACTGGATGAGGGGTATCTGAGGACCCGTGTCACTCGAATCCACCGAGAGATCAAGCGAGTCATGGAGTGGTGGCCCCGGAGTGGCCGGGGTTTGACCTCTGGGAGCTAGAGCAATAGAGGGGCACTGAAGCCCCTGAGACAGGTGCCGGCGGGAGCAGTGGCGATAGGAGGGAAGGTGTCCCGGTCAAGGGCACCTAAGGCCTGGTGGGCCCAGTTCTTGGCCAACTGTGACTTTCAGAGCTGGGGTTCGCTGGACTAGGAGCTCCCGCACGGGAGCTTTGCCGATTCAATGATCGACAACTGGCGGTGGCATATCGACCACGTGATCGGGTCCACTAGACCCGTGGAGTTCTTGTCCCAAATTGAGTGCACCCACGCTCTACGGGACATCCGGGAGGCCGTGATGATACCGGTCCGGGTGTTGGCCCTGAAGCCGGAGCAGTTGGTACTCCTGCCACCGACCCCCTTCGGGGCGCCAGGCACGGCCTTGTTGGAGACACTCCGACCCTTTTTCTTTTGTTACTTTTTGGTTATAACATTGGGACATCGTATAATGTTGTGTCTATTGACAGGTTCAGCGACAAAGGGGGATAACCCCTCCACGGAGGCATCGTCGGGGAGTGGGGACGGAGTTCCACAGCCGAGGTGAAAATGCCCCAGAGTGGAGGCTGCGGTAGCCAAGACTGGCGAGTCTTCTAGAGGACTCGAGGCTGACGGGGTAGCTGAGGTAGAGACAGCTCTGAGTAAGTGCCATTGCACATCATTTGCTCCTAGTCAATTTAGCCATGGTAGTAGGCTAATCCTGCTTTGCTGGGTTTATGTTTTGCGGCCCCCGTGGAGGCTAGGGTAGAGGTGACCTTCTCGCCCCCTCGGGAGGAGGACCCTCCCTATGTGGAGGGAGCTGAGAAAGTACTGTCAACAAAATTATCCTAATATATATATATATATATATTGTAGAGGTAAAAATTCAGTTTCTATGTTACGTACCACCTTCTCTATTTGTTTAGCGGGAAAGTCATCTGGCACCCGTGAAAGTCAAAAAGTACCAGCAGCTAAAGAGGCGTCAGAAGGAGCGCTAGGTGTTACCCCAGGGAATAACCCTCCGCTGCTTAAGTCAGCAACGGTTCAAGTAAAGAACAGAGAAGAGCAGAAGGAAGAGAGAAGAGGATAGAGGTCACTGTAGTAGATCTGAGAGGTGCGTAGGCCCTCCAAACGAGTACTCGCCGCTCCCAGTGGGCACTCAGCGAGTGCTTGCTGGGTGGTAAGGTCGTGTAGGAGGGGGTTTCTCTCTCAAGGACTGTGGTCATACATGACCTATCTATCACAGTAGCAAGGTTAGTGGCTCTACTCTCTATGTGAGGTTTTTGCCAGAAGTTCCACCGTGTCCCTCTCTCCTCTGTAGAGGTCCCTTTTATAGGGAGTTGTCCTGGAGTTAGAGGCCTATCCCTTAACAAGGAAGAGCGTAAGTAGTAGAGAGGGGCGTGTATCTCGGAGTCGATCGATCCCTGGGCGAGTCTTACGGTGCTCGTGAGGCGTGCTCACCTCTTATGGGATAGGAGCCAACATCGTAGGGGATAACGGTCGGTCGTCAGAGGGTCCTCCAGCTATCATTGCACCTGGGCCGTAGCCCTTCTAGCGTAGTCGAATCTGATGCCAAGTCATAGTGGGCCGTGCTTTCATGGGCTGTAGTTGTCGTGAACCCTTATGTGTGTCGTTAGGACTTGGGCCGACTTGGGCTTACGGTAGATGGGCCCATTATGGGCCGAACAGGATTTACCCTCCTTACTAGCCCCCGTACTCTCAGTTGTTGAGCACTTTGCAGGGAGCTGAGAGTCGAGCATGAGAGGGCCAGTTGTCAAGGTGGCTTCTTCGCGCCATTAGGACCAGTGGTCCCAGTTGATTGCTTGGTGTGCAACGCACCTCTGGTGGCGAGAAGCGCCATTCTTGTAATCATGATGCGGGTGTTAGTGTTGGTGTGCTACAGGCCAATTTCGAGTCGGGTGGGTCCAATAGTTGTACGATCTTGTTCATTAGTAATAAAGTGATATTTGAACGTAAATATGTGATTGTATATTACTTTACGTTGTCCAAAGGATATGTGGTTGTAAAGTCAAATCGAGATGGGATCCCGATCGTGAGACTGACTTTACATGGACACATATCTTAAGCTGTTCCTGGTGGGAGGGTAATCACTCGGGGACTTTGATTACCTATTAAACCAGTACACATGATGTGTAAGTGACCAAAAATCAGGGTCATTACATATGCATGCAGTGCAATTAAAGAGAATAACAATAATAATAAACGAAGCAAGGCAAAGGAGACGATAAGACTTATTGAGAGGCCGTTGACGGGCTTGAGACGAGCTTCTCCGGGATGAGGATGGTGCGAGTGCACGGTGGGACGTAACGGCTTCTCTCGTATGTGCTCGGACGTCCGAAAACTCGGTAGGACCATCCGAGTGTCGATGTCATGGTGAGAGAGAGAGAGAGAGAGAGCTTTTTTGTCTTTTTTAGAGAGATATTAGGAGAGATGATATATGTAAAAATAGGAGATGGTGAGGGGTAGAAAGGCTTTAAAATAAATAAAACTAGAGAGGGTAAAAGATAAAAAAATGGAGATAGGAGTGAGGGCTTAAACATAATAAGAATGCATATTAACATAAAACAAAATAACTAAATGTGTGTGTGATGAGTAGATAGAGATATAGAGAATCAGGAGATGAGAGAGAGAGAAGGAGAGAAAGAGAGAGACGGTTGGGAGTGAGATGGGGATCGCGGGCATATAGGGTGGCTACCAGAGGGGGGAAGAGGCATGGAGGCCGGAGGTGGCTGTGGAGGGGAGCAACTGGCAGGGGGCGTCTGGTGGAGGTGAAGGCCGGCGACGGGGGTGCCGAGGTGTGGGGGTGGTTGGAAGGGCGACCGGTGGAGGTGTTCGTAGGGGTGAGGGAGAGCGCGTCGATTAGGGAGGGGGAGGTGGCCGCGGCGTCTGGTGGTTACAGAGGCTAGAGGGGGTGACGAGGGTGGTCGTGGAGGATAGAGAGAGTCGGAGGTCAGAGAGATCGGCCGGTGGCGTGGGAGACGGTGGTGGCCGTGGCATGGGAAGGCGGTCGTGATGTGAGGTGAGCAGGGAAAGGGGTGGCTGGAGGCGATGGACATCTACCGTGATGGCGTGCAAGCGGGAGGGAGGGGAGCGGCTGGTGGCCGGGTCTGGTAGAGAGAGAACGTTGGCAAAGAGGGGGGGTTCGGCGGTTGCGGCGGGCATGCAAGGGAGTGAGAGGGAGAGGGGCTCACAGACGCTGTGGGACATGGAGAGAAGTGAGAGGGACGGAGATGGGGATAGGAAGAAGGTTTGGGAGAGAAAGGAAGAGGGAGAGAGTGTTGGCTCGCGGTGGTTAGCAGGGTAGGGAGAGAGAGAGAACGTGGTGAGGGGGAGAGACACCTTGGGGGATGGCTAGCCGGCCGGAGTGTGACGGTGATGAGTGGGGGGAAAGAGAGAGTGGGATGGGGCAAGGGAGGCCACCGGCTGTGTGAGGAGTGGTGTGTTGGTGAGAAGAGGGAGATGGGAGATGTGTAGAGAGAGGTGCTCCTAGTGGGCCGACACACACGTGCCGTGGAAGCTACGACTAGTGGATGGGTCACCGGAAGTACAGACCCTCAAGTCATGGAAATCGTCTCCAAAAGTCAACGAGTACAAGGATCGCTCCTCGTACAACACCGACTCATAGTGACGTACGTCGAAGACGCCACATCCCGGGACCCCTCACGGTGCCCCACACCTGGTCCCACATGATGCCCAGCATCAGTCAGACTACGGGTCAGCTCGTGGATCGAGGTCCACTCACCTGGGACTCGAATCGACATGGAAGAAACCACCGGCTAGGCCTCAGACGATGAACGGTCCATCATTGGCCACTCACAGATGCACGGCTAACTCACAGCCGCACGGGGAGAATAGACGGTCCAACCTAGCCGTCCGTCACTCCCAACGGAGGAAACAGGAACGGTCGGACGCTAGTCGCTTAAGGGAAGGGCGGCTAGGATCCTGCCGTCCCAAGGCTTGGGTGGTCCCGCCTGGGCCGCTCACGTACCAACAGTCATAAGAAGAAGAACGGCCAGGTCATGGTCACTCATGGGGTCATGCGGCTATACCCTGACCGCACACCCCAGGACACTGTGTAACGATAACGAGCAACGGTCTGAAACTCACAGGATGAGCGGTCAGTCCTGGGCCGCTCAAGGATGTGCGGTCACTGACAGGCCGCACATGCCTTACTGCCCACCAAGCCAAATGGCGTCGGGCGACGTGCGGCCAGCCCACAGCCGCACGAAGGGTCATGCGGCTGGCCTCTGGACGCACACCCCAGAGCACCACATAACGGTCACAACCAACGGTCAAAACCCAGGAGATGGGCGGTCAGTTTGGGGCCGCACGAAGGGACATGTGGTCCCACGATAGACCGCTCAACCCTGCTGCGCGTCGAGCCTTACTCGCAGCGTGCCAAGCCGATGGGCGGCCAGGCCTGGGCCGCACAAGGGATGTGCGGTCTCTGGTGCGATCGCACATGACCCACCGGTGTGAAAACGGTGAACCTCGCCAGAATCGCCCATTCCGGCCCCAAACAAGCCCCACGGACGGGGAAACGAAGGGAAAGGAACCCCCAAGCCCCCTAGCATGATTTTATGCCCCCGAAACGCAGAATCGTGGCTTAAAACGACAGATCGGGCGAACTCTCCCCGATGCATGCTCAACTCTTCCCGGCATAAAAGAACCCCAACTCGGCCTCGCCTCGGCCTACAAATCGCGGCAATGGAACGCGGGGACCTAGGGAATGTCACCCTACCTCCGGTTAGCGACAAGACGTCAATCCGAGCTCGATCCCACGAAGAACGCCATTGAAAATCTCGCCTTCCCACTCTTAGGTTCGGCATGTGCCGGAAATCACCGGAAACCTCAAATCAGGGCTCTGAAGCACATTCAAAGGCTGCCAAATCAACTCCAGCGCTACTATGGACTACAAGCCCTCACCGGGTCAAATTCAGGGTAAAACGTTAAAATTACAAAAATGCCCCGAGGTGAGTCGGCGACAGCCACGCCTTGCTCCTTGAGCTGGCGCCCGCTCCTTGGATCGGCGCCCCCTCATCTCCTGGTGATTCGGCGCTGGCCTTCCGTGAATGGCGGAGCGGTGGTTCGGCGGAGACACGCCCATCCCCTCGCCCGGTCGACACCCTGTTTCCCTATAAGAAGGCCTTGCCTTCGAGCACAAAAGGAAGATGAGAAAAAAAAAGAAGGGATATCAAGAGAGGAAGAGGAAGAGGAAGAGCAAGCAAGTAGAAAGAAAAGAAAGGGGAGATAGGGGAGAAAGAGAGAGCGATAGTGATCTCCTAGGAAGGTCTGCCCCAAGGAGACCCCAGAATCCCTTCCTTCCCTCCTCGCTCCTGTATTCCATTCTATTTCTTTAGCTTTATGTACACTCTTTCATTTGGATTGAATGAAATAAATGGTGCTACCTCTTTACTTGGCATGGCGGGCTACTCATCTCTTGTGTTTGTCTAACTATTCTTTTCTCTTCCTCACTGTCTCGAATTTTTTATTTGTTTTATTTTCTCCGCCGGGGCACTGGAAGTGGTAACTCGAATGTGAGGGGGCCGTCTGGGAGGGGCTATATCGTTATCTTCAACCCTTTGATCATTCGGTGCCCACAGATCCTTACCCCAGGTACTACGTTCTGGATGGCCCCTGGCCATGCCCTATGGGCAATAGCAAGTCCCCTCCCCGGGATCATATGATGTCTATGAATCTCTCTTAATGAATGCATAGGTAGGAGCGCTATGAGTCACTACTTCATCGATGACCTCCTTTATTTTAGTAATTTGGGAGAAGGCCATCTACCCCTTTCACCTTCCTTCCTAGGTTGGAAGGGGAGTGGTGTACTCCGTAGTTGATTTCGTTGCCTGCCTTAATTGCACCATCTGCTCTACCTCATCTTCGAGTGTCATTATATGTGAGCTCTGACCGTTCACCAAATTATCGAGAAGAAGTTTCTGCCTCCTTGACTGGCTGCCGCCGTGTGTCCACCCCTTTAGACAGTGAGCAACCCACTCGTGAGGACTACGTACATTGCTCACTGCTAATTCCCTTATTATAGTTTTTCCTCTGCATAAGTAGACTTTTTCAAGTTGCCCATCGCACTGGCTATCTGCACTCCTCAGGTTATAGGGGGGTGCCATAGGTTTGCTAACATTTGTAGCATGTCCTGGGCTCTCCCCCACTCAGTTGTCCATCAGTGAACTGGGTTCATCGGCCACCGGGGATGGGATACATCCCTAAACTCATAGTTTTCCCGTTTGGAGCTTCAGATTACTCCAACTCTAAGGAGCATGCCCTTCAATGGCATATTCTTTTGAGACCTCTTCCTCGGAATATACAGCAAATGTCACTCAGGTGACAACATCAAAATCTCTTGGTTTGAGGTCTGGCCCTGGATTAGTGGAACCCTTAACAGGCTAGTCCTCAGGGCTCCCACATCCAACATGGGTCATGAGATCGCCATGTGTGGCTTCTCTGTAATTAGGGGTCTCATTCTGGAAACCTTCCATGTATAAACCCTATTTTCATCTCATACCACTCCAAAGTGAGGGGAGATGCTGCCCAATTTTGCCCAGGTGTTCGAGTATGAACCTCACACTTGAGGCCATGGACTGTGGTGAATCTGAATGCAACAAACGCTGAGAAGATTGCTAAATCCATTCACCCCTTTTTATGATCAGTGTGAAACGCTCTAAAACTATAAGTTAATGGTGACCTCCAGAGCCTCCATTGCAATATTCTTCTTAATCAATCTCCCTATAATTCTAACCCAAGATCAACATAACCTAAATAAACCCCATGACTTGCCTAGGTTAGCCCCTTGGCCGAAGAGTGCACTCCCTTTGAAACTACAGAGTCGATGTCACACGTGATGAATCGCCATGGGTCGGCGGTCCCCTGCACTGACTCGCTTCGCTCTCGCTACCTCTTTCCCTTTCCAAGGCACCGATCCACCTCCCGCTACCTCTTTTTCCTTTCGAAGGCATCGATCCAGCTCCCTCTACCCCTTTTTCCTTTAAAGGCGCCTACTCAGCCTTCCCCTCGACCCGATTGCTCTGTCGACCCAACATGTGTCGACCTTAGTCTTTAACCTGCATTGACCTTGGCCTAAGCATGCATAACCTGGCCCCTAGCCTACGTCGACCGTTAAACCCATATGCACAGACCTCCCAACCCATATGCATAGGCTTTCAACCCCAACATGCATCAACCTTTAAACCCATATGCACAGACCACCTAACCCTTGTGCATAGACTTTCAACCCCAACATGTATTGACCTTTAAACCCATATGCACAAACCTTCCAGTGGACGTGCACAGGCCTCCCAGCCCACATGCATCGACCTCATCTGACATGCATCGACCTTAGTCCAAACCTGCACCGACCCCAGCCCACATGCATCAACCTCATCTAACATGCGTCGACCTCTATCCAAACCTGCATAGACCTCATTCATCCCAAACTCTACCTCACTTCCCCCTAGGGTCTACCTTATCTTCCCCAGGGTCTGCCTTACTCATGCTAGGTCAACCTTTACCCCCCCTCCATCAAAGGTCAAACAACCCTTCAGGAAAATAAATTAACCCTAACTCAATGTTAAAACATTATAAAAAAAGAAGAAAAGAGATAATTAGTTAATCAAATTGCCTCCTACCATGTTTACATGTCTTGCATATGATTGCATCTATCATCACTTGCACATATGATTATATGGCCAAGCCCTCGGTATATCAAATGGTGATCTGCGGAAAGTCAGACTACATCCAACTGAAAGCTCTCACTATGCATGATGGTGGTCTTCGGACCTATGTTCCACACCACGTACCAAGGGGTTAAGCTAATAAAAAATTTATTTTTGCATGCTTGAATGTATGTAGTACCATTTCTCAATTCACGTAAATACTCAATGAGCCCCGGTGCTTTCCTATCTTGGCGATTAATCAAGGGTTGTCCCTCTTTCAGAGGGACGTAATTAACGTTGTAACTTTTATGGTACGGCAGATTTTGAGTCCCGACACGAACCTCACATTCGTCTGACCAAGTCAGATTGAATGCATAATAAATTTATCACATATGTGACTGGCATGCCTACGCCAATTTAAAAATCATTCCACCAGCTGTACTCACCCAGCCCTAGAGGATCTTAATCATCTGTTCATTACTGGTGATTTGGCATCCGACCTGTGGAATTGGGTTTTGCCTTTAGTTAATGAGAAGGTACATATGAGTGACCAATTATCATTCGTTGATGGAGTATTCTTACTAATGCTAATGTGCAGTCTGCATACAGTTTTGTTGGGCTATATGCCATTATCCTCATGCTCTCGGAAATCTGGAAATACAGATGCTATAAGAAGTTCGGTAATCAATAGAGCAGCTTTGGCTGCATCAAAAGGAACATACTATCTTCTATTACCTACGCTTTGGAAAAACTGACTTTCCACTCTCCTCTGTCTCCTATGAAAGCTACTCGCATGGATAACTCAATAAATAAATCTGGGTATTACACAGTATCATGGCTTCAACGCCTTTACAGGCCAGCCACCCTAGTCCCAGCATCGTAGCTTCAGTGCCTCCACAGGCCAGCCACCCAGTCCCAGTATCGTGGCTTCAACGCCTTTACAGGTCGGGCCACCCCAGTCCCAGTACTAGTTCTCAGTCCCAGCATCGTGGCTTCAACGCCTCTACAGGCCAGCCACCCAGTTCCAGTCCTAGTATCGTGGCTTCAACACCTTTACAAGCCAACCACCCCAGTCCCAGTACCAGTTCCCAGCCCCAGCATCGTGGCTTCAACGCCTCTACAGGCCAGCCACCCAGTCCCAGTCCCAGTATCATGGCTTCAACGCCTTTATAGGCCAGCCACCCCAGTCCCAGTACCAGTTTCCAGTCCCAGCATCGTGGCTTCAATGCCTCTACAGGCCAGCCACCCAGTCCCAGTATCGTGGCTTCAACGCCCTTATAGGCCAGCCACCCCAGTCCCAGTACCAGTTCTCAGTCCCAGTTTGTGGCTTCAATGCCTCTACAGGACAGCCACCCAGTCCCAGTATCATGGCTTCAATGCCTTTACAGGCCAGCCACCCCAGTCCCAGTACTAGTTCCCAGTCCTAGCATCGTGGCTTCAACACCTCTACAGGCCAGCCACCCAGTCCCAGTCCCAGTATCGTGGCTTCAATGCCTTTACAGGCCAGCCACCCCTGTCCCAGTACCAGTTCCCAGTCCCAGCATCGTGGCTTCAATGCCTCTATAGGCCAGCCACCCAGTCCCAGTCCCAGTATCGTGGCTTCAACGCCTTTACAGGCCAGCCACCCTAGTCCCAGTACCAGTTCCCAGTCCCAGCATCGTGGCTTCAACGCCTCTACAGGCTAGCCACCCAGTCCCAGTCCCAGTTTCGTGGCTTCAACTCCTTTACAGGCCAGCAACCCTAGTCCCAGTACCAGTTCCCAATCCCAGCATTGTGGCTTCAACGCCTCTATAGGCCAGCCACCCAGTCCCAGTCCTAGCATCGTGACTTCAACGCCTTTACAGGCCAGCCACCCCAACTGCCAGCTCCACCTCCAAGGTCGACGCAAGCTGAACGCTGGCCTCGGCTCTGGTGTCGGCAGCCCACCACTCGACCTCAGTGAGCTCCACGGCTCACCATTGCTCCTCTAAGGCCTTTTGCAAGGCCTCAGCTCTGCTCGTCGCCTCACTCAGCTGCCTGGCACGGTCCTGAGCAAGAGACACGGCTGCGTCAGCAAGCCTCCTCTGCTTGGCCGCCACTGAAGAGAGCTGAGCACACTGCTCCTGCGCCTCCCGGATGGCCGCCAGTCACTGTGCCCAACTGTATTAATCAACAAAATACAAATTCTTCCAATATTCAAACCAACATCTTACGACGACTCAATTAGATACAACTAAACAGAAATTTCAAGTCTCACTGACTAGCCACAACTACACATCCTGACACATCCTATGCTACGACAGCCAACATGCACGACTTCTTCTAGCTCACTCTAAGATCCTTACACACGCCCGTCCCCGTCAGTTTGTGTCTCCTCATCTGAGCTACTTAAAAAAGGGGGAACAACTAGGTGAGCAAATGCTCAGTAGGTCTAATAGGCATTGTATAAGTGATTAACAAATTAATAATGTTATCGAATGAAAACAACAAGTATTGAAGATAACAAGGATAGCAGTGAACTATAGTCATCAAATGGAAGGAAAATGTAAGGACTAGCAAGGAAAGAACATAACATTATCTCATGAATTGGTCGAACAAGCAAGCAAGTATAGCAAGTCATGTGAAATCACAAAGTTCAAGTGGAAATGAATGTCATAGATAACACACTAGCAAGTACTCGGTGCAATGAATGGGATAGGACTTGGAAGTCAATGTTCATGCAAGGAATCATGAATGGGCTAGATTTGCAGCCAAGGCCACCCTTGACATGGCTGCCACAGCACACAAGAACCACAGAAAACTAGATCTGGAACGAGGTTGTAGCCATGCCAAGACTACTAAAATGAAGTGACAGTCCAGATTGGACCACTATCAGGTGGCAATCAACAAGACTAACATCAACGCAGGAGGTCCACAAGTCGATGCGCTAGAGGAAAAATGTGAAAATAGTCCACTAAGGGCCGCAATAGGAGGGGTTGTGGTGCAACAGTGGCTCCTATTAGGTTGGGTACCACAAGCTAATTTAGTCACCTTAATTGGTCCTCGGTCAGCCTGAGGCATGGTGGGACCGAACCAGGCTCTAGCTCACACATCCTAGGTCGACTGAGGGGACTTAGGTCGACTTGATCAAAGCTGGGTTGACTTGGAGCAAGAATAAGTCGACTTAACAAACTAGCACACGGCCTGGCCAGAAGGAAAATGGTGGGCTAGCCAGGGCCGATAATAGATGGTAGCGATCCCAGAAGGGCCGCCATATGGTCAGACAGGGCAGAACAGTCTCGATCTTGGGCTGCCCAAAACATGAGTCGAGTGAGTTGATGGGTTCAGGCTTTAGTGGTACAACTCGCCCGCCGTCCTAGTGGGAATCCCAGGCTTGCGGGGACTTACGGATGTCTCATAATAGTGGTCCTAATCTGATGGAAGGAGTATCCGGCGGAGAGTCCCAATTATTACAAGATTGATGTTGAGAAATATGGAAAACGAGAGCGATGCGGCCGCGGCTTTTTCGCACGTTTTTCTGATTCTCGACCCAGTTTTTGGCAACTCTTGCGGAACCCCGTTGCGGGCGAACCGAGTCGTTCACCCGGGCTTGAGTGGTACCATTGCGATCGGTGCGTTCCGAGGATCGCGAAAATGTAATTTTCTATTTTTTGATATTTTTTTAAATTTCTGAATATTCAATAAATAGGGGGGAATATTTTATTCCCCACCACCTTTTCCCCTTCTTCTTCTTCCTCTTCCTTTTCCCCCCATCATGAGTGCCCATCTCCCCCTCTCTCTCTCTCATTTGATCGCGTGACGCATCCCCTCTGACTATAGACGGCGCGGGGCGACGGTGTGGCGATGACGGCGACGGTGGTCGTGGCGGCGTGGAACTCGAGGGATTTCGTGAAGGAATGAGATTTTCTAAAAGCATTCTTCATGATTTCAGCATCGATTCGATAGAGCATTCACTTCATTGAGGTAGGGTGACGATCCTTACGCTCTACCAGTTCATTCCCATGATTTCTAGCACGTCGTGAGGCCGAGAGGGGCATTTTTGAGCCACTTAGGGTAAAATCATGCTTTGGGGAGCGATCGCCTGATCTAGTGATCCACTGTATTTTTGGCCGATCCGAGGCCATAGAATCATGCTAGGGGTTATTGTGGAGCCTCCCCATTGATTTTTCCCTCTCCTATGGAGGTATGGGGACGTGGTCGGTGTTTTTAGGTTGAATTTGCCATTTCATCACCGGAGCGCTGTGGCGGTCACACCAGAGACTGCCACAGGGCGTAACGCACCAGGGAGGTGCATTATGCTTTGTTGGTTTTGAGCTGGGCTTTCATGGGCGTGACGGTCCCATGATAGACCGCCACGTGACTATGATGCCCCTGGGCTGGTCTGTCACAGTGTTTCCGACCGTTGGAATTTGACCATTGGGGGTCCTTGTAGCCTGACGCACCAGTGTTGGTCGGTCAGGGAATGTGACGCCCCTGGGAAGGCACATTATGCCTTCCGCCTAACACACCTGTGCTAGTCCATTAGGGACTGTAACGTCCCTAGGGGAGTGCGTTACAACTAGTTTGGTTCCATGACCTAACACACCTGAGCTAGTTCGTTAGGTGACATAATGCCCCTGGAGGAGCACGTTACGTTCTCTATTTTGGCTCATGCCCTGACGCGCCTGTCCTGGTCCGTCAGGTACTGTGACGCCCATGGGTAGGCGCGTCACAGGGGGTTTTACATAGAGTTCCCTGATGCACCCTTGTTGGTCTGTCATGTTCTGTAACGCACCTGTGCAGGCACATTATGGTCCGTTTTACACTGGGCTCCTGACGCACCTGAGGTGGTCCCCAACTGGAGATGGAGGCTTCTTGCACTTGTCAACGAGGTGGCCAAGGTGCTGACAGCCTTGGCAGAACAGCGGCGACTCTGGGTAGACGATGTGCTGCCAGGTGCCACCACCCCCAACGCCAACCCAGACACGAGTTAGAAGAGGCTTAGAGACATCCCATTGAACGCATACCCGAGAAGGCATGAAGTGTTCATGTCGATCTTTAGAACGGGCCCAATGCGCCCAGCGATGGAGCAGATCAAGGTGTCGTTGTGGAAGTTAGCCAGAAGGCCAGGCAGCTCCAGCCAAACAGGGACGATCAGAGAATCGACATCTGGGCAGAAGTCAACCGATCGCTTGAAGAACCTGAATGGCCGGCCTTCTACGTGCAGGGATTCTTTAAGAAGAACTTGGAGGTAGTCGTCAAGGTTCTGAAATCGGATGAGAAGATGGCGGCCATCTAGAGCGCTTAGGACGAAGTCCAACTTGAGAGAAATGCTGGGCCAAGTGCCCACGGATGTCCTGAAAGGGAGGGCGGCCGTGAGGCTTTCTGGCAATGATAGCAAATTGGAGGGGCTTGCAGGACTCCTTGACCTCGTCGATGGAGAAGAATGCAGCCGGTTCTCCGGAGTCTGTCAGGGCAGGGGGGTGGACGGCGAGGGAGGTGGCCGGTGGCGAGAGTGACTGCAGCACGATCTGGGCGAACGAAGGACCAACAGCAGAGGAGGCTTGCAAACCCACAGCCGGCCAGGCAGAACCTCCCCCACCAGACGCACCTCCAACCGGGGACTTGTCACCAGAGACATTAGCAGTCAGTAGAGGAGGAGCGGAGGAGGGACCAGGAGCCAGGTTGATGGCGCGCAGTAGAGAAGGAAGAACTCCAGCAGCGGGGGGTGCAAGAGGTGTTGGAGCAGGTCGAGCGCCAACGGGCATGGATAGGGCGTTAGAAGGAGGAACACGTCCAGTAGGCTGGTGAGAAGAAGGACTACAAGTTGCCACCGGTAGTGGGTCGGCATGCTGCGATGGAGGGAGGGCCTCAGCACGACACCCTCCTGGGCTGGGCGGCACGGAGGAGGTCCGCACGGGAGCAGCCATGGTAGTGCCATGGAGAGCAGGGGAGGCAGGGCGAAGTGCAACACCTCCACACGTAGGCACACCAAGCAGGGGCGTAGAAGTGGTGGAGGCAGGAGAGACAGGGGGTGGGCAAACACCAAAAGGAAGAGACATGGGATCGTTTTGAGGAGCCATCCCATCAAGGGCAGGGGAGGGCGGGACTAAGGACGCAGAAGGCAGGAAGGTGATAGCAGGTGCGTGGCCTACCGTGGGAGGTTGTGTGAGTAGCGACGAGGGGATGAGCTCTGTCCCTCTCTCTCTCTGCCGGGCCCCCCCCCACGTGGGACAAACACACCCACCCGGCCGACGAGGGCAGGGGGGGCGCCGTCCATTGTTACGGGCATATAGGCGGTTAGGCCCAGGCCGGGGTGAGGGGCAGCGAGGAGAGTATTTCTGTGATTTCTATGGCCTATGACATAAGTTTGTCAAGAAATTGTGTTAATAAACCATTTTCTATTCTGCAGAACTCTTCCAAACTACACAACGATGGTCTAAGTAGTAATGTGGCAGTCACTTAGTATAACACCGGAACTCTTTGCGTTACAACCGACAATAATTATCAGATAAAAACTCATACACTTCCACACCTTATCATAGAAGGAAAAGCTTACTACAAACAATCATCTAATTAATAATCGGATACAATCGAGATATTCCTGGTCAACTTGTGTGATTTGAGAGGAAAAATATTTGCGAGGAGCAAAAATCGGCATGGATGAAATCTGGGAGTGAAAAGCAGAACCAGGTGGACAAAGTAAAGAAAAGAGCACACTCTATGCTATTGCTTCTCCTTGTTTTATATATATATATATATATCCCTTCCGTCCGCTAAAAATGGCATCTTAACAGCGGGGAAGGTCGGGAGGTGGCGGTGGGAGGCTCAACCCGGGCGTGGGCCCGTTCTCAACTGCGAAGGCCATGCCCAGGCCCATTGCCATGTGAGCGTCCATGTGGCAGTGCATGATCCACAGACCTGCAATTTGGACCCTAACCAGTCAAGCATGGGCTATTATTGGGCTAAAAGTCCCACAAGAAATGCCACATCAGTCAGACTTCGACTGACTTCAAGAAACAGGTGGAGAGATTGTTCTTGGTTACGTACCTGGGTTGTTGGCGACGAAGCGGATGACGGCCCAGCCTCCGGCTGGCACGCCGATGGTGTTCCGCACCAGTGGGTGGACCAGGTTGAAGCGCTTCTCGGCCGCCGCGGGGACGTAGTTGCCGAACCCCTGCGCCAGGACGAAGAAGTTGAACCCGTGGAGGTGGATGGGGTGGTTCTCCGCCCCAAGCAACGCTGTGTTCTGCAGCACCACCTCCACCGTCGCGTTGTACCGGAGCCTCTTCACCCTCGTGGCCTTCGCCGTCTGCAGCAGCCCCAGGTCGAGGGAGACATTGGGGCTCGTGTAGTCGAACTCCAGCGGCGGCCGCTCGGGGAAATCCGGGGTGTAGATGCCCGGCGCCTGGGAGTAGTGCGCCTGCAGCAGCGACTGCTTGCTGGGGAGCTGGAAGGAGACGTTGTTCATGCTGCAGGCCAGCCGCTCGCCGAAGGGGCCGGCGCAGGCGCCGTTGTAGCTCTTTTCGTGACCCAAGGGTTGTGTCTATTCTGTTCCTAGATGGTCTATGGATCTGGAACCCAAACCTTATTGAATAAGTGATGTGACACACCCTTGGACCTAAATAAGCAAGCACAAATTGCAAGTCGAATGGGCCGATATCGGTGGCCTACTCATCCGGCACTCACCCAAACTCGGGGGTAACTCGGCGATACCAAGTTGAGATTGTATGGGGCTGAACCCTTGCTGGTAGAGGGCCAGTAGGGCTAAGAGACTTTCCAAGGGCATGGAGGCCCAATTCAAAGGGCCGACTGGGTGCCAATGGGCACGAGTCACACTCTCTCCCACAGCGGTCACTCAAAGTAATGGGATTTGAGGACCGGGTGCTCACTCTCATGGACCAGTGAAGTTTATGAACTAATATTGAAGGAACATGGCAACCAAAGGAGAGCGAGGGTAGAGAACTTACTCGACTGGTTTGAAGAAATTGGTCCCGTTCGAAGACGAGGGCGAGCGGGGAAGCGTGGGTTCCCCACACACCGTGCCGATGTAGCTTCAACCTGTTTAAGATTTTACATCACTACGCCCCATGCAAGGGGGTTGAACTTGGGGAAGGAAAGTCAAAATTACATTCAAACACTACCTCCCACAGGGAGGGGCAGCAAGGCAGCCAGGCGGGGAAGGGAAGAGCTGAACTAGAGACTAAATGGGCAGAAGACACCAGTTCTGCCCGCTCTCTGGAACAGGGGATAGACGGTTGATATTGTCACTGATGTGGCCACTCCCGAGCTCCTTTGTTGACGAGACAAGTGGCAAAACCTCCTGGGTTGGCCCAGGAGGACGTCTGAATTTTGGTAGTAGTTCTGGTGGCCGGCGTTGGTCGGGGCGGGGCTGTGAACAGGGACTCTGTTCTCTGGTTCTGACTTTCTCAGCACCACTGCAGCTGGAAGATGGGGTCACCACGGGCGCTCCTAAGTTTCGATTTGAGCGTGGCTGGTGTCAATGGATTCGATGTCAAGTCCTCTTAGAACGGAGACCCACGGCGTTGTCGGCGGAGGTCGGAGTCACCGGTGAGGTCCCGAACAGTGAACGGGGGTCTTCCCAGTCCCAGAGATGACAAGATAGCGCACCCGGGGGATAAAATTGAGAACTCAATGGTCCAGATGCCGAATGGGGTGCCACTTCTTGGCACTGGAAAAAGACTTGTCGTAGAAGCTTTCAGATAAGTATCATCTCCATAACTTCAAAGGGTTGGTCTTGGGAGCCTCTGCAAGCATCTTTAGGTTGACTGTCAGGAAGAAGAAGCGCAGTTCAGGGAGATCAGTGTCTCTAGGTAGCCATGAACTCAGACTGGGACAAGACCACTCAACATACATATTTAGGACTAAATCAAAATAATTTAAAATAAACGGATAACATTTGAACATGAAATAAAATTAACCGGAACTAATCCGACGTATTTGTTACTAACCCAAAATAATTTAAAACAAACGAGTAACATTTCGGCATGAAATCACGGGAGCACACTCGCGAGCACATGCGCGTGCGCATGAGGCCACGCGGCAGCCTTCGCAGACTCCACCGCCTCTCCCTCCACGCGGCGCCATCCGCGACCACCTTTCCCACAACCGCCTTTTCCCATCCGGTTTCACCGCCCCCCGGTTTAACCATCCCGATGGTTTAGCAACAGCGACTGTGAGGCTGTGATGCGGCTGAAGAAAGGAAGAATATTGAGGAAAAACTTCGTAAAACACGACGCTCTCACAGACCGCAATTAAAAGCTCCAAAGGCACGTCACCTAGGCTTTAGACTTGAAGTGTGGGTACGTGAAGGTGACTCTAGTAGCCGCCTTTTGACTCTGCGAGTTAAAGATTTAATATATATTTCTGCTGCGTAGCTAAGGTATGTCCTTATTCACCTAGAGATATCGTGTTCATTTGTGTTTATTACATTTAGAGACTACCCATGAGCTCATGAATCACAGATGTGTGACTCCTAGTGTATCCCTAGTTACCTGCAACGCTATAACATGAAAAGGACGCTTGATGTCGCTACTTTAGCATGTTACTTAAAGCGATGATTAATACCATCCAACGGAATATGTCTAGGAAAACGGTCAAGAAGAATTAAATTGACATATGCAACATAGGGAAGACATTTTAAATTTTACCATGCTTAGTTACTCATATCCCGGGAGGCTTTATTATCTGTGTGGTGATAAAGTCATGGGCACTTAATATTTGGGAATTTGACACTACATGTTTTTGAGAGATCCGAAGTGTCAAATTAGGTGAATATTAAAATGTCTGAGATACACACCGAGATGTTTTGTGTGCTCTGTTAGTTAGGTGACAACTTAACAGATCACCCGTCTACTGTTCGAAGAATCTCGCAGAGATCGCACACTCCATTTCATGTATGACTGTTGAGCTTGAATATATTCATTGTGTTTGAATATACACCGTCGACCATAATGAGCAAGTGGGAGCTGTTACAATGCATGGGCGGTACCCATCAGGGTCGCCAACTCACGGGAGCACACTCGCGGGCACATGGAGACATTTTGACTAGAATTTCATTTTCTCACACACACCCTTTCACTTTCTTCTCTTCTCTTTCTCTCTCGTCCTTCAAATCTAATAATAAAATTCAGACTTACACCACATACATATCCTGAGGGTTCTTTTCCTTACGAATTCTTGATCCTACAGATGGAGTGTCTGTAGATGATCCAGAAAGGGGGGATTGAATGGATCAGTAACCCATTTAAAAATTTAACTACAGCAGAATCAAATGCACCTAGATCTCACACAATTCTCATCAAACACCTACTGAGCGAAGAACAAGGAACTAAAACAATGCAAAGACCAATCTCAATCGCACAGATCAGCTTCTGCTCTCCTGAAAATTATCCACCATCCTTTTTCACACAAGGACAAATCTTCCTTTTATACCAGCAGTAGAAAGGGTGTGTGTCTTCCATGAAATCCTACCCTAAAGCCTCCACACGTGGTAGCATCTTACCATCCACTTTACACATGTCACGATCCTGGCACTGCATCCAACCTTGGATCACGTGCCATCCTTATTTTCCACGAAACATTATCTGTCAACACAAAAATAATCATTACTTCAGTTGAAAATGTATTGGGCAGAAGAAAGATGCACGGAGTATGTTTTTAGTACATGTAGACTGGCTGCTAAAGAATTTACTCGGACTTGCTGCAGCTAAGATAGTCACAGTATAGACCTACTCGGACTTGCACTGGCTTAGCTACAGTGTATGCCCTGACCACAAAATACAGAGAGCAAAATGTGCACGGGGTTGGTCTAGCTAACATGCATGGACTAGCTCTAATGTGCTCGGACTTACACTGGCATAGCTGTAGTGTCTGCTCTGACTTCAAAACATGCACAGGGTTGGACTAGATCCATTGTGCTCGGACCTACCAAGAACATACACTGTCTATGCTACAGTGTATGCTCGGACTCTGACATGCCATGAGCAAAAAGTGCATGGACATTGTTATGTGCCCGGACTTGCAGATGAATGAGCTCGGACTTGGTGGTGTATATGCTCGGACCTTAAAAGGACCTACACTGTCTCTGCAACAGTGTATGATCCAACTTTGATAAATGGCGAGAAAAAAATGCACGGGTGTAAATGTATGCTCAGACATGCAGAGAAGGCATAATACATATGCTCGGACATGCATAACTTTTATAACAGTGTATGCTCGGACATACACTGACTTGCAACAGTGCATACACTAACATTTATACAAGACTAATAAAGGTGATGCATGGGCTTGATAGCAGGCAGAACATATAAGGAGTTTGTTTTGAGGAATGTGCATAGGGTATAAAATGCGCACAGACTTGATTGCCAAGTTGTGGGCTTTGTGAAGCAAGACAAAACATGCACGGATGCATGTTCTGAGAGGCAGAGAAAAAAACGTGCACAAATGCATGTTTCAAATGAAACATGCACGGATGCAATTTCCTTCCAAGAGGAAACGTGCACGGACTTGCTAAGCTGCTGCCAACCGTTGATCGACCGGCACATTGCCTGATCAATGATAAAACCCTACCCAGTTTAGACCTTACGTCTAATCTGATGAAACCTATAAAAATTCCTTTGCATCGATATAAACCCAGTATCGATGATGAAACCAACCATTGATCAACCTGCTCCTTGCCCGATCAATGGTAAGCCCTATCCAGTTCAGACCTTACATCTGTCCTGAAGGAAATCACATGTCCTTTCATGACCCACCTGCGATAAAGCCTGCCCAGTCTAGACCTTACGTCTATTCTGATGAAACCTATAATATTTCTTTGCAACGATATAAACCCAATATCGATGGTAAGACCACTCACTGGTCAATTGGCACATTGCCCTGACCGGCCTGGAAGCCTACCCGAAATGAACCATTCGTCTGTTCCGGATGATACTCTAAACCTTTTCTCCTACTCTTTTGCAAACAACCTCACTGGGAGCACATATGGCCGACAAGACATTCGCTATTACCAACAAAATCAGTTTAAGCATTCTCTGGATACCGTCACGTGGTGGAGTGAGTTCTTCATCCTCTCTCTGAATGGGTGGATGCTCTCCTGCTAATACGGACTATCTGTATGAGGGTTGCTAAAACTGCTACCAACTCTCTATAAAGTAATGATAATGCAATAAGTGAAGAATAGAAACACATGAGACTAGCATAAAATTTCTTTCATCGTATAAAGAGGAAAGGAGTACAAAAGTAGTCCCCGAAAGGGAATAGTATTACAAAAAAAAGAGACATTCACTGGTGTCGAAATATGTCCTCGAAAGCCAGAAGGCCCACATGCGGAGCAGCCCTCAAGTCATGCAAATGAGCCTCCACCTCCTGTAGCCGAGCAGACTCCTCTTGAACAGATGCCACCTGACCTTCCAGCAGGGCTACTTCTTCTGCGAACTGTGGATGAGAGGATACTGTGCGGTAGTTCGGCTCGGAGACTAGCCAGTTCAGCTTCCAGAATGCTTATTCGATCACGTATGGACTGCTCCTGCTGAGTCAAAGCCTGCAGTTGGCCTTGACGCTCCTAAAGCATGAATCTCATCTTGTCCAGCTCAGATCGGCACTCCACCTTCTACAACCACAGAGCTACCAGCCTGTCAGTCATAACACGCGCCATGAAATCCCGACAGTGTACAAATTTTAGCAGCAACAGAACACACTGGGCCCATGTTTCTAAAGGACAACTCATCGCCTGTAAACCAGCGGTGAAGCGGTTGGCTATCTCCTTCAGTTGCAGATAAGTTATTTGGAGCTGAGACTCCACCAACTGGCGCAGCATGTCCAAGTTCTGTCATACAAAGCTTTCAGATGAGGCAAAGGTACGATTTTATCACCGTCTTTTTCGCTACAAATGCGGACTTCCATCTGAATAAGAAATGGTCTGCAAATGATCGACATATGTGAATTTATGAATGTTTACACCCCAATGCGGGGTTTGTTTAAACGCAGTCTGAGACTTCACTCTCGCTTCATTATTATGAATTTCAGGCCGTAGGGCCCCTTTTCTGGCAACTAATCAAGGGTTTTCCCCTCTCCGAGGGGATGTAATTAATGTCGTAGCCTTTACGGTACAGTAGGTTCTCTATCCTGACACGACACACACAATTGTCTGACTAGTCAGATCGAGCACACTATGGGCTTCCTCGAAGCCCGAATAAATCGTCACCTCAGTGACTGGCACCCCCTCACACTCAATAAATCGAACAAACGAATAAAAAGATGAACGAATTAATAAAAAAAAGTGCCCCCGAAAGTGCGTCCACAAGGCCCCAGCCCCAATCCAACCAGAGCCCGTCAAGACTGACTGGCTTGAGAAAGAAGGAAAAGAAGATGAAGACAAGAAGGCTGAGGCGCTAGCTCTAGCATCTCGAAGGCCAGCCTTCCGAGCCTCTAGCCAGCAGGCCAATATTTATTCAAATGATCAAAGAGGTGGCGGGATGTCCAAGCGGCGGCGCCTCACCCACAAACCACTAGCACAAGCTAGAGTGCCATCATTAGTGGTCTGCCCTGCCAACAGGCAAGATGATATTGCTCGGGCCGTGTGAGGATATCTTCGTGGCCTTGGAGATACCTGCCTGGGGACACAATGGCTCCTTGAAGCCATGGAAGATGAAGTGAGAAATCGAGGGCAACCAATCGACCCGGGAGTCATTTAAGACGCGAAATTGGGATGTTATGGTCCGCCCTTCTGCGAAGAAGCTACACCGAGGATCTCGGTGTTCGACTGACTAACTTTCTCGAGATAGCCATCCAGGAAAGTAATTCGAAGAAACAAGAAGATGCAGATTTTTAGCTGCAATATGGCCGGCGTGGCTAGTCGTAATGGGGCCCTCCCCGAAGACCAAGATGAAGTGATCAGGCTCGTCGAAAGGTCAGGTCCCGTTACCAAAAGAAGGAGAGTTACAGCTGAGATGGTACAAGCCCTCCCTGACAAAACAAGTGCAGATGTGACCGCTATGGTGGCAAGTGTGATCACTACTGAAGATGGAGAGGATAGGCCATCACCCTCCCTAGATGCTCCAATGGAAGGGGGAGGCCAAGCCCCTAGCCCATCTACCTCCGATCCGGCAATGATGATGCTGCTTCAAGCCTACAGGCAGAAGATAGAAGCCTTGAAGAGGCAAGTGAGCGACTTGACCATGCATGCTTCTACCTCGAAGCAAGTCGAGGCCCCTCCCGAGACATCTCGACAAGGCGCGGATGAGTTCGAGGGCTCACCCAAGATGGTGGCTTCACAGCCTATCCCTAACTACACTGGGGGCACGACCCCAATTCCACTTCTGGCTCCTCAGCATCAAGGAACCGCCCCTGTACCTCAGGCGATGGTGTTGATGATGCCACAGATGCAGCTAGCTCATTTTTACCCAGAGCTGGTGGATCCGGTAGTGGAAAGCATGATGATGATCGAGCAAATGATCGAGATGAAGCTGGTCGATTGGGGTAGTGATGAATACTCTTCTTTCGATGTGTGCAAGGTTCCCTACCCTATACATCATGCGGCCAAGCGATTGCCTCCCGGCGTCAACAAGCCACCCAAGTTTGACAAATTCAATGGCCAAGGTTTGCCGAAGGAGCATATAGCCTATTACATCAACGTGATGGGCGATTTGGTGACCGATGAATCATACCTCTTGAAGTTCTTCGGGTCCTCACTCACAGGGCTCGCCTTCAAGTGGTACTCTAACCTGCCGGCCGAATCCGTCATCGACTGGCTAGATATACAAAGAAAATTCTGGGAGTAGTTTCACGTCACCGAAAGGGAGGTCACTGTGGTTGAAATTTATGCTACCAAGCAAAAGAATGATGAAACTACCCTGGAGTACATCAAGAGGTAGTGAAACCTCAGTATGAGGTGTAGGCGCCCACCACACCAAGAGGACATTTTTTAAGTCCTTTCAGTGTGTGGAAGGCAAAGGAGTCATTTTATGTATTTTCCCCTTTGTATGAGACGAATGGGACGTGGAACGGACAAATTCACACTAGTTCGCGAATGTCCAGATAGTAAATGAGAACGTGGTCAACTCCCCAACTGTGTTTAGCTTCTAGATAATGAGCGCGGCATGAACAGGTACTACATTCATTTGGGAAGCCCTTGAGAGGCGGTCATGGACGCGGTCGCTCGACCGACTACGTCTTTGGTTGATCGCGATCCTTAGGCAGACTGTGATCACCTTAACGTGGCAGACTGTGATAAGGCCTTTTTAGTCTGTTTGAGCCCTGTGAATGGGTTTGAGCCCCGAAACATAGAAATTAATAATATATACACTTGAACACATGGAAATTGGGTCATTTTGGCCTTTGTGAGGGCAGTGATCACCCTAGAATGGATTCACATGATACGAGGTTTATGGATTCCCTATGGCAGGTTTGGCCATATACACCTAGTTTAGTTTCCACGTGGCTTGCATGCCCGTGGGGGGTTATATACTGCGTGAGTCCTGTGATTATGGAGGGTCATATCCACGTGACTTCTATGACCATGGTGAGTAATCCTTGCGTAAGTTTAGTGGGCCGGTATCCACTAGTTTCTCTCACCCAGTCGTGGGTAGTTTTCTTTCCACCCCATGATGTTATACCGTGGTTTACAGTGGTTTGTGTGCATGTGTATGCTCGTTCTTGAGATCCCCATAAGACTGCTGATGATAATGTTATATGGTATATTCCCGTCAGACCGCGGATGACAGAGTTACATGGTGGATTCCCACGAGACCGCGAAAGATCGTGTTTTGTGGTTTCACTGCCTTGAGGGCATTCCGTGTCAGGCTAGGTGAGGGCAGCATAGTGGCCTACCATGGTCGGACCTGGAGAGACCGCCTAGTGTGTACGACGCTCCTTGTGTAGAGGTGAGACCACCTGAGCATATGTACATTGGTTGGGACAAGTGTACGTTGCTGACGGGTGTAGTGGCATGTACCCCATGTCAGGTAGCTGGACATGAGTGTGCTGTGGGACGTAGTGGCAAGGATCCTAGCTAGTCCTAGGGTGTAGTGTGTGTATGTGTTTCTTCTCTACTCCTCCCGAGACAGGGTGTGGGAAATGTGCATGCATATAAGACCTTGGTGCAGCATAAGACATCAGTGGATGTATCTCACCTTGTTGTGTATACTTGAGTAGTGGACCCATGTCGATAAGGTTGAGTTACCGACAACATAGTCGTTGGCCTTTCAAGTAAATGGGTTGGTGCCGCCCTGTGTGTATGGCATGGTTCTCTCACTGGTCCTAGCTCGAGACCGAGGTTTATTAGTGTCTAGTTGTTCTCTCGATGGTGGAGGTTACGTGTGTGGCCACGTGGCCTTGTTAGAGGTTCTGTTAGCGAGGATGACTTGTTACGACCGTGAAAGTAGGGTAGCATAGGGGCTCCTAGTTCCTCCACTTACCATTCTTGTTGTTCCAGCCATTGTTCTTTAATGTTGTTATTTTTATCACTGTTGTTTATTGTTGTTACTATTGTTACTGCTCACCATTTTCATAGAAAATTTCTAAATTTTCACTGCAACTTGTGCCAAAACATATTAGATTTAAATCACATTTAAATCTAAAATTAGGGTTCAGTGGGCTCATTACGCCAAGGTTCATGGGGCTAGAGGGCTTGGACCACTGACCGGCACACAAATACTTGGGATAGACCACAACGCAATGCACCATTATCTTCCCCAACTGTGGAACCCTAGCACCCTTGTCTTAGCACCGAACTGTTTATTGGAACCCTGGTTTTGATGATGTCACACTATGAATCATGTTGTGACAAAATCTTTTCAATAATAGTTACTTGAGTGCACTTTTTGTTCTTAATTCTGAATGTTCTTCAAGTTTATTCATCTTCATAAGTATCAGGAACATAGATCGATGCACATATACTTTATCAGTCATACAGGTTGATGCACATTCAAGTCTGTAGCCTATCAGGTTGATGCATGTACATGCATTAAGCTAATCAGGTCGATGCACATTCATGTTTACAGCTTGTCAGGTCAATGCACATACACGCATTGAGTCTGTTAGGTCAGTGCATGTACACTCCATCATTCTATCTGGTCGATGCATCAAAGGCCCTTGTCTTCAGCAAGGTTGATGCACATACATGCATTTAGTCTATCTAGCCAACGTGTTTAAAAGCGTTATGTCCCTTAGGTTGATGCACATGCAACAACACGCTCTATCAGGTCGATGCACATATAGAGTCTAGATCATAATAGGTTGATGCACATATGTCATTCACTGGACTCTAGTCAATGAATTCATGTTTGCTTAAGACATCGGGTTGATGCTTAAGCACTAGCTGTACTAGCCATCACCTTGACAGGTCAGTGCAGCTACACATGTTCTAACTCGACAGGTCAATCTATGGTTCACACTGGTCAGTGCATCCCCATAAGTCTTGTCTTCATCCATTCTCTCTTGGCATATCAGGTCTACCCGTGGTTCACACATGTCGATGCAACTGTAGTTGATCTACTGCATTCGTGCTGAGGTATACTCTCACAGGTCGATGCATTTGATGAATGAATCTATGCATCTGCACTACTTCATGCTACATGTTATTATCTAATCTTCATGACTTAGCAGCACTTAGCCCATCTTTATTATTGACCAGTATAAGTATGCATCTCTTATATATCTCTCTTAACAACTTGTAATCTACATGATGATAAGATGTATGATGAAATTCCATACTATCTCTAGCAGGAACTTCAATATAAAGGGCATGAAACTACTTATGCAACATGATCAAACACTTGAAGAGTAGAAAGTGTCAAAGATGTAAGTGGTCACGTGGTTTGAAAGTTATGATAATTGGCACGTGATTGATGTCGGCTCCTCAATGCAAGCAACAAAGTCCTCAGAGATAAATGAATGAGAAGCACCAGAATCAAATAAAACACATGCAGCTTGACCATAAATTTTAACAGTACCTTTCACTAGATGAGCTGTCGCCGACTCAGAATGAGTCATATGCATAACTCTCCCACGCGATTTCTTCCCACCTGAAGTAGATTGCTGTGATGACGCCTGTGCCTGAGAAAACTGTTGTAATTGCTGAGGTGGTAGGGGTCGAAACTGTTGCGGCTGTGGAAACTGAATAGGTTGCTTAGACCTTGTTGGACATTCACGCAGTCACATGCCCAACCTGATCACAGCGATAACAGACCATTGGCATTGTAAACTGTCTACTCGGATGGTTCTCACCACATCTGGGACACACTCGAGGATGATTCCCTGTCGATCCCTGCCACTGAGAAGATGCAAGTTGTTGCACACTACTAGCAGAAGATTGCCGATCTTGCCGCTTCTTTTGCCGCCTAAACTTAGTTCTTAAAGAATGTGAATCACCGACAGAAGGAGTAGCACTCAGCTACTACTGCTGCCCAGCTTGCTGCAAAAGCCCTACTTGGGTCTGCCCTTGAGTTCTTGCCATATCCAACTCTAATGCTACTGCTGCCTGATAAGCTTGATCCAGGTCTGCCACACTAGTCATAATAAGCAGTTGCCTCAACTCTGGCCTCAATCCTCGTAAAAATTACTGAGTCTTCAGCCCTTCATCTGCCATAATATGAGGAGCATATTGACCCAATTCCACAAATTTAGTGCGATACTACAGGACTGACATATCACTTTGAGCCAACTCCATAAACTGATACATCTTATCCATTCTGAGGTAAGCCAGACTGTAAGTACGCTCAAAATAAGGGACGAACTCCCGCCAGCTAATTAGTCGAAGAGGACGAGATTGATATGTTATTTCCTATTCAGAAGTCCACCAAGCAAGCACTGCCCCTTGCAACTGAAAAGTAGCCACATTACCTTTTCATCATTAGCGCACTCCATAGAACAGAAAACTCACTCGGTAGCATCCAGCCATGCCCTTGCCGCATTCGGATCAGGCTGCCCTTCATATTGAGGTGGGTGGAAGAAGTGGAACTACTTTAAAGCTCGGCTGAGACCTCATCTCTCCCCTCCCCGCTTGGCCGGCTGAAGGCCCCTCCCTGCGCGGAGGTACATTTTGGTTGTAACATGTTAACCCCCACCCCGAGATCCCCCCTCCTACGGAGGTGTAGTGTTGTAAATTGTTTGATAGGTTGAAGCGTCCTCGCCGCGGCGTGGGTGAGCCCACGCTTCCCCGCGCGCCCCCGTCTCCGAGCGGGATGATAAGGTCACCGGAAGGAACCTTTCTCAGAGTGTTGCTTGTCGCTCCCTTCTTCTCTCTGTGTAGTGGGCTAGTAGCTCTATCCTCTTGCGTAGTAGTTTGGCAGAATGAACCATTGTGTCTCTTCTCTCTGTCGATCCCCCTTTTATAGAGGGTTATCCTGGAGGTAGGAGCCTCTTCCCTTGATAGGGAAGGGCATAAGAAGTGGAGTAATACTTTCCCGCTATATTGACTAGAGTTTCCCATTGGAGGGCGATAACCTCGACATCGACTGGTCCCGAGACGAGTCTTACGACGCTCATGGGACGTGCTGGCCCGTTATGGGGTCGAGGCCGATGTCATGGGGGCAACGGTTGGTCGTCGGAGAGTCTTTCGGTGATAACGGCGCCTGGGTCATGTCGGTTATCCGCTGTAGAATCAAATATTATCTTGGGTCAGGCCGCACCTTGGTGGGCCGCGCACGTCGGGGACCTCCTTGGTACGCTATTCGGGAGTGGGCTTGCGGTTATTGGGCCGTAATTGGGCGCAACCGGATTTTCCCTCCTCACTTCCCCCTACTCTCAGTTGCCGAGCACTCTGTAGGGGGCTGAGAGTCGATTAGGAGAGGGTTCTCTGGAGTCCTCCTCCTCATGCTATGGGTGACGGGGGTTCTGGTGACTTGCTTGGCGTGCAAGACGCCTATGATGGAACAGACACTACATCAGTAATCATGTCATGCGTCCTATTTTGTCTTGGAGCGTGGACTTCAAACGGTCGCCTGTCATTGGTAATCGTACCACCGTAGTGGCAGGCGCCTGTTAGCCCATCGTACGATCTGAAAAAGTCAGTCTATCGTGGGTGGTTATAAGGATGGTAGTGGTGCTTGCCCTAGAGACCTGATCTTTGCCTCACTGGTTGTCGGGCTCCATCGTAGGCGTCTTCTTCCTTTGCCCGGTGAGGATCTTCTCTTTCTTTACACCTTCAATCTTCTGTAGTCATACCTCCCCGCAGAAAAATCATTCGTGTCAATCCTTCCTCTTCTGTCGAAGAGGGGTCCCTTGGTCGCGGGAGGGCTGTGAGTGCATCCGGTGACCACGTCGGTCGTCCCCCTTCTCCACCATTAGTGGCCTATAGGGTGATCCAAAGACTACAAGAGGCCTTCCAGATATCGCCCAATCTGGACATCATTTTCTCGACTATTGATGACGACGTATTGAGTCTCCCCTCGGGCGGGTTCATGATCCTGGTAGCATCCTTCCAGGCGGGCTTTTGCCTGCTTGCACATCCCTTCATAGCGTCCATCCTCCACCATTACGGGCGTCGTCCTGGAGAGTTGTCTCCCAACTCTTATTACATCCCGGAATATTTTTATTCCTTAATTTTTATTAGGGGTGTTACATGCCGCTATGTTCCTCAAGTAATGGCAGATGAAGCTTTGAGGACCCATCAGTTTCTTTGAGGTTTAAAAGTTGAGTTGTGGCATATCCTAGTCGCGATTCAATTTAGAGATCTGGACGTAGCATTCCTGGCAGTGGTGGTTTTGGAAGCGGATATATTGAGGACCCGGGAGTCTCAAGAAGAGCAGTCTTCGCCTGGGATTAAGGATCAACATGTTAAGGATCAGTAGATAGAGATTCATCAGCCTTCAAGCCAGCCACCCTTGTTAACGTCTTTAGCTTCTATTAAGTGTCCTCGAAGACTGGGATGGACGTACAGGCAATGGCTTAAGGGTTAAAGGCAGGCGTCTGAGAAGAACGTGTCATAGTCTTTGGTACAGGTTCAGCAGCAAAGTGTGGCTGGGGCTTGGTAGAGTCCGTGTGCAGGCTGTGGTGGTTCGCATCCAGGCAGATTCTGTCAGAGGGCTGGGAGGTGCTTTAGGTGTGGTCAGGCAGGACACAAGGCTCGTAATTGCCCTGAGTGGCTACCCTAGCTGAGGTAGATGTTTTGGCGCAGCGAGGTGCTATTTCTAGGGCGTGTGGTGTGTGACCCTAATATTTGTGGAGGCGTTTCACCTCCTGGAAGGTATGCACCGTTTATTCTCCAAGTTGATTCCTTGTTATGTATTTTGATTAATTCCACTATTTTCGTCGATGCCCCCAGACCTGTCATTGGCTCTTGCATTATCTAAGTCTGCCATTATGTCGACACTACTAGTTCCTGCATTGACGAAGACCAATTTATCACCTGGCCATGCATCGACGCATGCTCAATTGGAACCTACAACTACTATCTTGCAACTTCTAGTGGAGTCGACCCTCCTGGGTCCTGAGTCGACATCCTCTGACCAGAGGATGGCTCATGCTCTGACTTCACCCGCACTTACATCGACGCAACTGGTTCATGCGTCGATGTAGACCACTTCTTCTCCAGGCCATGCATCAACGCAGGTCTTCCTGCTTTGGGCTAGTCTTGCTCTGGAGCTCCCTTCATCCCAAATTGTTGTTCAGGCTGGGCGGACTGTGGATGACCCTAAGCAGATGATGGGGACATCACCTCCCATGCCCACACTCACGGCTCGTCTCTTCGCCCCGAAAGCATCTGGCATGGTCTAGTATTTATTTCGAGTCATTTGTTGTATTTTCTTATTTTTATATGACTCATTTCCCTTTTATTTGAGTCATGTACTTAGGTTAATGAGTCATCAACCTAAGTTAAGTGTCACAAGGTTGATTAGTTTGGTTAATGGGCCCAATTCT
>JANBPO010004988.1:0-21043 GCA_024336825.1 Amorphophallus titanum | reverse complement strand
TCAGGATTATTCTGATGTATTTTCGGATGAGTTGCCTAATATTCCTCTGGAGTGAGAAGTGGTCTTCTCTATTGATTTGATTCTGGGAGCTGCACCTATTTCTAAGGCTCGTTATCGGATGTCCCTATCAAAATGAAGGAGTTGAAAGAACAATTGATGGAGTTATTGGAGAAGGGATTTATCTGACTGAGTACTTCACCTTGGGCAGCTCCTATCTTATTTGTCAAAAAGAATGATGGGTCAATAAGATTGTGTGTTAATTACCGGCAATTGAATCAACTCACAATGAAGAACAATTATCCATTGCTGAGAATTGATTAATTATTTGACCAGATTTCTGGAGCTCGATATTTTTCAAAGATCGATCTCAGGTCTGGTTATCATCAAATGAAGATCAAGAAAGGGGATATTCATAAAACAACATTCAGGAGCAGGTATGGATACTATGAGTTCACTGTTATGCCTTTTGGCCTAACTAATGCGCCTACCGCATTTGTGCAATTGATGAATAGTGTATTCATGCCATACCTTGATCAATTTGTGGTGGTCTTTATTGACAACATTTTGATCTACTCCAAGTCCAAGATGGAGCATGAAGAACATCTCAAGAAAGCCCTACAATTATTAAGAGATCATAAATAATATGCTAAGCTTAGCAAGTGTGATTTCTGGCTAGAAGAAGTATCTTTTCTAGGTCACATAATTTCACAGAAAGGTATTGCAGTCGATCCTTCAAAGGTCAAAGTTGTAAAAAACTGAGAGAGACCTATAAGCGTGACCGAAATTTAAAGCTTCTTGGGATTGGTAGGATATTATAGAAGATTTATTAAGGACTTCTCTAAGATCGCCATATCTTTGACAAGATTAAGAAGGAAAGAGACCCCTTATATATGGTCTGAGGAATGTGAGAAAAGTTTTCAGACTCTAAAAATTATCTGACTACTGCCCTTATACTCACGTTGCCTATGGAAGGTGGAGGATTTGAAGTTTATACTGATGCATCCACAATTGGCTTAGGCTGTGTATTGATGCAACATGGCAAGGTGATCGCTTATTCTTCAAGGCAATTGGAAAAGTCCGAGGAGAATTATCCCATGCATGACTTAGCACTGGCAGTTATAGTCTTTATCTTGAAGATTTGGCAGCATTATCTCTTTGGTAAGGCTTTCATTGTGTATTCCGACCACAAGAGCCTCAAGTACTTATTCTCTAAAAAAGAACTCAATATGAGATAAAGAAGGTGGCTAGAATACTTGAAAGATTTTGATTTCTTTATATAGTATCATCTAGGAAAAGGTAATGCCCTACCAGGCAAGTATTAAGATGGCGCCATTTGAAGGATTTTTTAATGCAAAACACCCTGACATTAAGCACAGACGCCAAGTGTTATTAAATGACAGATCAATAAAAGAGTTGACAATTAGTGTATGACATCATCAAAATAGTAGGAACAAAATAATAGAGGTTCAACATGGCCGAGGTGGATGCGCTCCTGGTAGGGGTGGCTGACGCTGGGGTGCCTATGGAGGCTGACGGAGCGTAGGATGGCGGAGCTCGATCCGAGCTAGTCGAGGCCGAGGAGTCACGAGGTGAGGTGACCCCATCCCAGCCGACCGAGGCCGTGGATGCGCGAGGCGAGGTAGTTCACTCCGAGCCAATTGGTGGGGCCCCAAAAGTGGGGGTACTCTGGGAGGATGCCCCAATCCCGGCTGTCCCAGAGAGGACCTTCCTTCCTGCAGTGGGAGCCCTCACCATCTGGGCCTCCCTGTATCGCTGATGCCATTCGGCGACGTCGGAGGCGATTCGAGGAGACCTTAGACATAGCTCCCCTTCCATGATTCTCGAACGAGTCATGGAGGGCAACCTGATCGAGGCCCAACTGGGGTCCGAGATGGCCGATTTGTATGCTCGGTTAGAGTCAGAGAGTGAATCTCTGGCCTGGGCCCGTGGCGTGTTCGACCAGAAGATTGAGCACTTGACTGCCGACCTTGAGGACCTCCGGCGGGAGGCGGCTTCACTCAAGGCGCAAGTAGAGTCGAGCCGAAAAGAGGCTCCAGAGGCGACCGAGTAGTTGACTCACGCCCGCTATATGGTGGGGTTGAAAGATAGGCTTCGCGACACAGAGCACAAAGTTCAAGCCGAGCGTGACGAGCAATGGAAAGCCGAGCTTGAAGAGCTCAAGGGCCAAGTCCAAGAGGCTGAGCGGCAGTGGGCGAAGGCCGAAGTCACGTGAGTCGAAGCCGAGCGGAGGTAGTCTGAGGCGGAAAGGATGACAGCTGGGCTCGAGGCGAAGGCAGAGCTGGCCGGGTCGGGGGCGCTCGAGCAATACAAATGCTCAGAGAGTTCCTAGGCGGCGCTCCAGCAGGCTGCCTTTGCTTACTATGAGTCAGGTTATCGTCGGGGCCTGCGAAAGGGTTTTTCCCAAGGCCACCGTCGAGCGACCATGTCACGCCTCGAACAAGGGCGGAATTATCGGGATGTATAGTCAGAGGCACGCTAGAATGACTTTTGTATAATACTAAACTAATAATTGACAAAGGGCAATGTAAAAGAACAAAATTCTAACATTTATTGATAAAACCAAATTCTATTACAATCAACTTCCAAAATAATCTAATATAACATTATTCCGCAATTTACTATCACTAATACACTCCAAACTGATACGACTCCACTGCGTCATTTGTTGAATAGCGACCCTAAGAGTGTCGTCATTTCAGTTCCGTCTCCGTTTCCACTACGACCTTCCCCGGAAGCGTCCTGCTTCGTTTTAATCTGTCAATTTGATTAGGGAATGGAGTCTAAATAGGTAAGGTTGATCTCTGTTCCAATATTATTAGAATTGGAGTCTTTTTAGGTTTTTGGAGTCTATAAATAAGGGGCTTTGTCCTCCGGTCCAAGGCTAATGGGTGAATGCAACCAAGGAGATTGAGGCTAGCAGAGCGTTGAATTGATTTGACAGAGCTTCTTCCTGTTCGTGCTGTTTAGTTTTCTGTCAATCTGTGGAGCAGCGCCGTCCCCCCTTTCTTCTTCCTCTTCCTTTACTGCCATCAGGGGTAGCAGGAAGCTCCCTTTTCCTTTTAGTCCATTGGGTTTTTGCATCATCTCCCATTTGCATCATATTCTTATTTCTCTTGCATTGCATATCTCTCCTTCCCGTTGCTCCTCTTTAGGGGTTTTAAAACCAAAAAAAAGGTGTGTCCATGTTACAGTTGTGTTCCCTTTTCTTTAGGATTTGATACTACACTTTGGCTAATCCACTTGTCTTTCTTCTTTGTTTGTTCTTGTTTTGAAAGGGTAATCGACACTAAAACCCTCTCCATCGGCCGGTCGATTTCGGAGAGGAAGAAAGGACTCACATCATCCCGCTTTCTCACAAGGTATGCGATCTCTCCCTAATTTTTGAGGTAACCCCTCTGGCAATCACACTTCCTTATAGCATCTCATGCTTAGTTTTTCCCTTTAGTTCTTTTAGTTTAGTCTCCATTCTTTACCTTCTTTTATTTGTGTCATCATCATCTCCATATCCATCTCTCTCTTCTTATTTTGATGATTGAGTGACATGGTTCACACCGCCCACAAGTCTTCCGAAGGAGGCCGATCCTTCCACCTGACGAGATAGCGCTCGTACACCTTGCTCCTGGTGGTAGTGACATGTTCATCCAATATTCACTCAATTCGCTCACGCTGGGCTCTCCGGGCTAGTGGACTCTTCTCACGGGTGGGTGCTCTCTCAATAGGGGAAGGGAGGGGCTCAATATCTTCACTAGGTACTATCGTGAGACCCTTATATGGCACCAAATCGGCCATGTTGAATGTGGGGCTCACTCCGTACTCCATAGGAAGATCTAACTCATAGGCATTAGTGCCTATGCACCTCAGAACCTGGAAGGGGCCAGCCCCACGAGGCCTCAATTTGGAGACGGCTCCCGGAGAGAGCCTCTCTGTCTTTACCATCATAAAGTGACCCACATGGAATTCTTGGTGGCACCGACGAGAGTCAACCTGTCTCTTATAAGTCTCATTCTTCTTGCTGATGTACTTGAGAATTTCCTCATGCAACTCTCTAATATGTTGGGCAAATGACTCAACTGAAATAGACACTCTAGTATGCTGGGGAAGGGAAATGAGGTCAGAGGGTTTCCTTGGCTTGTACCCATGCACAGCCTCGAATGGACTCATCCCTATGGACTTGTTGGCAGAGTTGTTGAATGGAAATTCAGCCTGAGGTAGAATGAGATCCCAATTCTCTAGACGATCCTCAGCAAGACACCTAAGGAGGTTCCCTAGACTCTGATTGACAACTTTGGTTTGGCCATAAGTTTGAGGGTGGTAGGCCGTGGAGAATTTGAGGAGGGTACCCATCAAGTGCCAAAGGGTCTTCCAAAAGTAGCTGGTGAACTTAACATCCCTATCGGAGACTATGGTCTTGGGTAACCCATGGAGGCGAACAACCTCATCAAAGAATAATCGGGCTACTTGGGAAGCATCTGAGGTTTTGAAGCATGGAATGAAGTGGGCCATCTTAGAAAATCTATCAACTACCACAAAGATCGAATCATGCTTTCTTTGGGTCCTGGGTAGGCCTAGCATGAAGTCTATGCTTAAATCTTGCCATGGACGGTCAGGGATGGGGAGAGGGGTATAGAGGCTGGTGTCTTGTTTCACCTGCTTGGCTGAAGCACATGTGCGGCATTGGCCCACTATCTTGGCCACATCCCTTTTGAGACTTGGCCAGTGAAATTGACCCTCAACTAGAGCAACGGTTTTATGAGCCCAAAATGACTAGCCAGGCCCCCTGCATGTAACTCCCAGACCAAGAAATCACGGAGTGAAGTCCGTGGTATGCATAGCTTTGGCCCCTTGAAGAGGAACCCATCCTCTAGGATGAAACCCTCATATTCTTAGCTAGATTGGGTAGTCAATGTGGTAAGGATGTGCCCAAAGTCAGGGTAGTCAGGGTACTCATCCTTGATTCTCTGAAACCCGGTGACCTCTACTTGGATAGTGGACAGTAAATAGATCCTCCTACTGAGCACATCCGCTGCACAGTTCTCGCTCCCTGCTTTGTGTTTGATCACGAAGGTGTAGGACTGGATGTACTCAACCCAGCGGGCATGTCAGACATTCAACTTTTGTTGGGAGTTAAGGTACTTTAGGGCCTCATGATCTGAAAAGATGACAAATTCTTTGGGCAACAAGTAGTGCCTCCAGTGCCGAAGGGATTGAACCACAGCATAGAACTCCTTGTCGTAGGTGGAGTATCTCATTCTAGCATCACATAGCTTCTCACTGAAGAAGGCCACTGGGTGTCCTTCTTGGCTAAGGATCCCATCAATTCCTACCCCGGATGCATCACTTGTGACTTTAAAGACTTTGGAGAAGTCGGGTAGGCATAGGACCAATGCTTGGGTCATCCTTTCCTTAAGTTCTTGAAAGGCTTTGGAGGCTGGTTTGGTCAACACAAAGGTCCCTTTTTTGAGACAATCAGTGATGGGGGTAGTGATGGTGCTCAATCCTCGGATAAACCTCCTATAAAATGTGGCCAACCCGTGGAAACTTCGGACCTCATGGAGGGTGTGGGGTTCCGGCCAGTCAAGAATAGCTTGGACCTTCTCGGGGTCCATGGAGACACCCTCAGTAGATACCATAAATCCTAGGAAGGTAATAGACTTAGTCATGAAATGACACTTTCCTAGGTTGGCAAATAGACTCTCATGTCGAAGGACGGTGTAAACTTGCCTAAGGTGGTCTAGGTGAGCCTCTTGGGACTGACTATAGATGAGAATGTCGTCAAAATAGACCACAATAAAAATCCCAATGTAAGGCCTAAGGACCTCCGTCATAAGACGCATGAAAGTATTTGGGACATTTGAAAGCCCAAAAGACATAACCAGCCATTCATAAAGGCCATCTTTGATTTTTAAGGTCTCGTCTCCGGGCCTAATCCTAACTTGGTGATAGCCACTCTTAATGTCAATTTTGGAGAAAATGATGGCTCCAGCTAGCATGTCAAGCATGTCATCAAGCCTAGGTATGGGGAACTTATACTTGATTGTGATTTTATTAATGGCCCGGATATCTACACACATCTGCCATGACCCATCTTTCTTGGGTGTGAGAGGGGCCAGGATGACACATGGGCTTTTGCTAAGGCGGATAAAAACTTTCCTAATAAGTTCCTCAATTTGCCTTCGAAGCTCAGCATGTTTTGTGGGATTGAGGCGGTAGTGAGGAAGGTTTGGGAGGGTGGCTCCCGGAATTAGATCAATAGCGTGTTGTACATCACGCATGGGAGGGAGTTGATTCGGGTGCTCCTCGGAGACCTCTTATGCAAATTTCGTCCTCGAAATTAAGTTAGAACATGGCCATCAAGGGAAGGAATTTACTCACATAGCTAGGGAAACTGCTGCCGCATCTCGTCTTCTCATGTCCAAGATGCCTCACCTGTTGAGTGACGCTGCCAAACCACCTTAACCAGGGGAATAACTTTGTTCCACAGCCGCTCCTCAAGGCGATCCTCAATGCGGACAGGATACTCCGGAAGGGATAAGTCTGGTGTCACCTCAGGCCACACAGAATCCTCTAAAACATGAGCGCCACCTGGCATGTACCTTCGAAGCATCGAAACATGGAACACATCATGCACAGCCGCCAACTCCGGGGGTAACTGTAGTCTGTACGCCATCTCATCGATGCGCTCAACAATGGGAAAAGGGCCGATATAGCGAGGACTCAACTTCTCACGTCGGCCGAAGCACATCACCCCCTTCATAAGGGAGACTTTCAAGAACACCTAGTCTCCCACTGCAAAGTTAAGAGGTTGCCTCCTCCGATCTGCATAACTCTTCTGCTGACTCTGTGCCGCCTGTAATATCTGTTTGACGAGTTGGACCACCTCTACACACTGCTGTACAAGCTCCGATCCTGTCATAAGCCGTTCGCCAACCTCGAAGCAATCAAGTGGAGTTCGACACGGTCGTCTATATAATGCCTCATGGGGTGCCATGCCAATACTCGAGTGATAGTTGTTGTTGTAAGCAAACTCCACCAATGGTAAATGACAACTCCAGGAACCTTGCCACTCTAGACAACAAGATCTTAACATATCCTCCGAGTTTGAATAGTCCTCTCTGACTGACCGTCAGACTGCGGGTGACAGGCCGAACTGAATGCTAACTCTGTCCTTAGAGCTCTTTGAAAACTTCGCCAAAAGCTAGAAGTGAAGCGGGGGTCTCGATCCGAGACAATGGAAATAGTAACCCCATGCAAAGGCACAATCCACTCCACATACAACCGATCCAATCTTTGAACACTCCAACTAACTTTGATCAGCAACAATCGGACTGTCTTCGTCAATCTATCAACTAACAGCCAAATACCATCATGGCCACTCAGAGTCCTTGACAAACCAACCACAAAATCTGTAGTCACATGGTCCCACTTCCACTTTGGAATCTCCAAAGGCTGCAATGTACCACTTGGCCGTTGGTGTTCAACTTTCACCTGCTGACATGTCAAACACCTGGCCACAAACTCTGTCACATTTCTCTTCATATCGGCACCAAAATTGCTTCTTTAAATTCTGATACATCTTTGTTCCCCCTGGATGAATGGTATAACGAGTGCCATGTGCCTCCTGCAATACAGCTCTCTTCACCTGGGTGGCTGATATATATATATATATATATATATGTAGTTAGCTCATCTTGCTGTCAAGGTAATTAATTGTATATCATAGTGGATGCTTCTGCATGCATGCAGTCAATCGAAATATTATTGCCCAACATTGGAGGTGCGAAATGCATGTACTCAACTCACGCGATGATCATGGACAAGCGGATGATGGGCATGCGCTTGGACGTGGGTGTCATGGGAGTAGGACGCACCGATGTAGATGGAGCCGGCGGTGGCGCAGGCGCTGTAGGCGAGGCAGAGGACGAGGGAGACGAGGTTGATGTAGCGGAGGGAGTGGAAGGACGGGATCTGCGCCAGCAACAGCATGAACACCCCGAATATCACCACGAACTCGTACAGCTTCATCGTCGTCCCTCCGTTGTCCGCCCTGGCGATCAGGTAGATGGTCTGCTCGATCGCAGGAGTAGGCGAGCCACCCATATATACATAACACGCATCACCCCAGAGCAGAAGATCATGGCCGGAGCAACACATCGCAAGAACTTGATCTCATCAGATCACAATATGAAACCTAGCACTGATTTCCCTTCTTTCTGAAGCTTATTCAATTAAGTAAAAGCTACAAACACAAGCATATGACATCACCTTGAGGCTCTGACCGCCGAGGAGGGTGTTGGCAACGACGGCGCCGTAGCAGACCAGGAACTGGATGGGGCCGATGTAGTAGCGGCTCCACCTGGGCCCTGCCCCCCCAGGCCAAAGACAATTGTGGTCAGCATGACGTATGACCATAAGTCGAGTTTTGTACTCAATCAAAGAGTCCTTGAGTTAAGGGGTTAGGATTAACTTTATAATTATCACTGGATTATTTTCTAAACATCTAATGTGATATTAAATCTCATGACCTCAGATCTCGCTACATAAAGGTGCCCCACTTTATGAGGGTCATATATATTTCTACTCATGTCTATGATTGATCATAACGAATTCTATGTTCGTTTCAATCGCCCAAATCTTATCGCAAGCATTGAAAATTTCTTTCTTTATATTCTAATACGAATAAATATCTTAATTTACATAAACAACATCAACTTAATTATTATGATAACAAATAACAGTCTGTCACCGCCACGGCCACATCTCATGAATTATAACACTCGTACGTTTTTCATCCTCTATTTATTCTAGCATAGGGGACCGCCATGATGTGCGTGCGCACTAAGAGCCAGAACCCTCCCTCCGTCCCCGCCTTTTCATCTATAGATCCCCTTTGCTGCTCAAGATGGCTCTCTTCTCCCCTCGATCCCCCAACCCCACAAAAGATGAGGAGTGAGGACAATTTTTTTTAAAATTTGGAAAACAACCCAATCAAAGATGCCTCGGGTCTTCTCTTTTGGGAAGGAGTAGGGCTTCCATAGCTTCTCTTGTAGTGTAAGGCCTCGCCCAGCCGGCCATCTGATTGTAGGGCTTGCCATGTTCCTTATTCTTCTGCTAACTAGACGGAGGTACTGGGGCTGGTGGTTCGGGACCAAGCAACATCTTCACCCCGTGGGCGGAGGAAACTCTGGGTCAAGTCTGGTACTAGTGCTGCTAGTTCGGCCAATTGTGCCTTCAACATCTCGATCTCCCATTGCTGCCGATGATATAAGGCAAATAAAACGGGATCATATCGGGACAAACTTGGGGTCTGACTCGAGCCGCTGCTTCTTGCCCGGCTGGTAGGCGGGGGTGAGGGGTCCTTGGTGACGTGACCCCTCGAAGTCACTCCTTCGGGGGAGGGGTAGGTTTTTCTTGCACGTCCTCGGCGAAGGGGGTCCCAGAGGAAGATTTCTTCATCTTGTGCTTCCTCGGGTGTCAACATGGGTTGCTTCTTGCGGCGGGCCTCTGTAAGGCGACGGCTCCGACAGAGTCCCTACCGAGCGGGGCCGAGGTCGATATTGTGTCGACCTTGTAGTAATCTTCCACTGAGAAACCCAAACCCGGGTGCCTAGTGATTTGCATGAGCCTCCGATCCAGGTTTGGTGGGTTCCACATCTGCTCAAATATTTTCTTCTGACTGGAGGGCTGGTAGAGGGGAATCCTCTGCTTTCTAAACACTTTGACCGCACGCTTGGCCATATAAGGGAGTCCCGAGATTGGGATGTGCGGATCATGTGTTGTCAGGGAATTGGTAATCATTGTCTCCTCTGATGGGCTGGTCATTGGCCGCATAGAAGATAGTAGGTGGTCGTTCAGTGTTTGGAACTTCAAAGGTCTGCAACTGCTCGGCCACTTGGCAGTCAAGTTCCGCTATCGGTTTAGTGATTCCCGGCGGTACTTCGACATCTTCCAGTAAATCTTCGAGGCGGGTTGCCCCCAATGCAGGATAGATAGCTAGGGGGAGTGCCTTAAACGTCCCTTCCTCTGCGATGAATGGCACATGTGGGGGAGCCACGTAGCCTGGGGGTGGCGGAGGAAACTAGCGTTCCGATTTTATCTTCTTCTTCCCTTTGTCATGGGTGGCCTACGGAGCTTGTTTCACCTCTTCTAGGTACAAGTTGGCATCTGAAAGGTGACACTCGAGCACCTCGAATGGGTGGAGGTCAGTAAAGATCCTGGCTTCTTTTCCCTCGCAAGGGTATTTTATGCATTGGTGCAAGGTGGACGGCACCACTCTGTTCTGATGCAGCCAGGGTCGACCGAGCAGCGCTTTGTAGGAGGTGCATTACATGTTAACTGGTAATTACTTAAAGCAATGCTTGTACTTGCAAGATCCTCCCAGGCACTTAATGAATAGAAGAACGGAAGGGGATGAGAAAGGGCTGCGTTCAGGACTGCACAGTGAAAGGAGCTGAATGCTTGATGGAAGTCGACCTAAATGGGCCGAAAGTTGACTTGGAAGGCCAAAAGCTGATAAAATAAGTCCCATGGCTCTAAGAAATCATAATCTACGAAGTTTAAAGGATAAGGAACAATGAAATGGACTCAAAATCTATCCAAGGAAGGCTCCAAAATAATGGCTAATTCGGGACATCAAAAATGATAAATAAGAGAAATGACTCGACTTGTGGGCTAAAATTGGGTGTCAACAGATGTCCCTCCTTGATGTCCACTTTGGAAGGGAATGAACGAAAGTGACGCAGAGGTGAAATGGAAAGGAGATAGAGTGAAAGCAACAGTGACGTGAAATAGAGATGAAGCAGAGATGAAGCAAAGAGAACTGAAAAATGGGCATCAATGCAAAAGACACCCGTCACAACCAACAAGCGACAGGAATGCTCCCAAAAACGCTAAACTAACCTCAAGGAATGATTGACAAGGATGAAACATGTCTGGAGAACTAACTAAGAAATGAGGAAAAGGAAACACGACCGACCTCATTGGGGACACAATCCATGGACAATGAGGGGATCGAAAAGAGCACAGCGTAAGAGATGGAAAAGGAAAGATAAACTGAGATAAAATGCAGACAGGAATCACGCTGGCCAACCAGACCAAGCGGACAGATCAGAGAACAATCAAATTCAGAGTGGAATGAAGATCTCTTATCCAAGAGAATTAAGGTGCGATTAACCATTGCCAAGGAGAAATCTTGAGAGAATTTTGAGACGTGAATGCTCAAAATGACATGATGCATGCTGGGCTAAAATAAAGTAATCATCAAAATGAATGTCAAGAAAGCATAAAATAGAAAGTACTCAAGGATAATATTGTTAGACCGAGCCAGGACAGGGTCAAGAGTCTTCTTGCAACCACGGCGTGCGAGACAGAGTCCATCGTCCCCCTCCCGACTCAACCTAGCGGCCTATCCAACGATTAACTGTATGCTCTTAGATCATCATCGTTTTTGTTAAAGGGGAACATCAGATCCTAGAACACACGGGCAACCAGCTGGTCCTTGAAAGACTATAGTAACATAGATATTATATAGTAATGCAACAAATAGCTAGGATAGAGTGCCATACCTGACCTACCTGCCAAGCGAAACGACATTTTTTAGATTCTTTCAATTTTTATTTTTATGAATTTTAGATTTTTTTATTTTTATGAGGTTTTCAATCTCGGGGCTGTGATAGTTAGATTGGTATCAGAGCCTAGGCATATGTAAGTCCTAGGAAAAGAATGGCATGTCATAGGTTAAGTCCAAGGATTAAGGACCCATACCTATGAACTAGGAAGAAATTTCTGAACCCATGCGAGAATTGGGTAGAGCCCAGGATGAGATAGTTGTTTGGAAATTATCTCTAGGTTAACTCCCCTTGATTCCATAGGAATTAACGAATCGCTCCTTTTCTCAGGTACCTTTTCAAAATGGCTCACTGTGTTAACTGGGAGGAAATGCAACAAATTGTTGTGGGCCTCACCCAAGCCCTACAGACTGTAGCCCAAGCGGTGCTCGGGTAGGTGCTGGTGATTTACACCAAAATTTTTAGAGTTTGAACCCTCTGAAGTTCTCCGGATCATCAAACCCCGATGAAGTGAAAAGTTGGATGGACGAGATGGAGCGAGTCTTTAATGTTATGCAATGCGCGGACTGGGAAACAGTCCTTTTAGCCACCTTACAACTTCACAAGGATGCACGTACATAGTGGAAAGCAACATCCTCTCCTCTCCAAAATAGGCAGATCACTTGGGCGGACTTTCTTGAACTATTCCGTGCAAAGTACTTCTCTAAGCACGTGAAGGAAAGAAAGGCCACAGAATTTGCCACACTTTGGCAAGGCATGATGTGTGTAGCCGAATATGAACTCAAATTCTCTAGGTTGGCACCATATGCTCCTCATCTGGTTAGCACGGATATGTTAAAGGCTAACCGATTCATGGACGAATTAAGGCCCATCTTTATAACTTAACTTGGACCCCAAAATATCCGTACATAAACAGAGATGGTCCAATGGGCTTATTTATGTGAAAGGACCTTGGAATAGGTTGAAAAATTTAAAGGAAAGGAAGAAGAGTCTAATCAGAAGTTCGATCGGCGAGGAAAGAAAGGAGAGAGATTTAGCATCACGAAACCCTACAAGTCCTGCGATAATAAGAAGAGATCCCGTAATGGCAATGAGAGTAGCAACGACAAAGGCAAGAAAATCAAGGAGGAAGAAAAAGTTGTCACAACTACTTGCACATTCTGTGAAAAGTTTGGCCATTCGACTGAAGAATGTTGGAAGCGTCTTGACGTTTGCTTAAGATGTAAAAGCCGGGAGCATCGCATGCCCGATTGTCCCTTAATGAAAGAACAACCCTTAAGGAATGATGGCAGACGAAGGTGGTAGGCTCATCTAAATGCTATTATGGAAGAGGAACCTACCAAGAAGGGGAACTAATCGAAGGTACCATCCAAATTTACTCGCATCCTACATTTGTTTTATTTGATACTGGTGCTTCTCATTCCTTTATTGAGCACATAGTGTTAGATAGCGCATAAGGTCGGAGCACATTGTGTTAGATAGCGTGAAAGGTTGATGCATATTTTGCATCTTGCATACTGAGATCGATCCATGTTTGCCTTACTCATCTATGAGGTTGATGCACATTTGTATTACTCATCTATGAGGTCGATGCACATTTCCATTAGACTTCGATGAGGTCACTGCACATTTGTATTGGTCTTCTATGAGGTCGATGCAAGTTTGCATTACTCATCTATGAGGTCGATGTACATTTGCATTGGTCTTCTATGAGGTCGATGCATCGTTACTGTAGTCAGTTGCACATTAAGGTCGATGCACATTTGCATTGGTCTTCTATGAGGTCGCTGCATTGTTACTGTTGTCAGTTGCACATTAAGGTCGGTGCACATTGTCATTATTGCATACTAAGGTCTGTGCACATGTTCATTATTGTATGTAAGGTCAGTGCACATGCATGCATGATGTCAATTCAGGTCGGTGCATACACTGTAGCTTCCTCCACTAAGTCAGTGCATATCCTACACTATCTGAGCCGAGGTCGATACTTGTGACCTAGCAAATGTAGCTAAGGTTGATGCTTATTTTGGAAGTCGATGCTAGTCTGTTATCCTCTGTAGCTTTAAGTCAGTGCATCTTTATTAAGGTCGATGCACATTCTGCATTCACCATTGAGACAGGTCAGTGCACCTTCATGAAGGTCTACCTATAATGCATTAAGACTTATGTTTTTCTATTCAGATATATTGCATGGGTTATTCCTACAGGCTAAGGCATCTCATTTAAGCAATGCTGATTATTTGTCCACTCTATTACTTATGTCATGATTCAACTTTCATAGGTCGATGCATATTGAATATTCACCTATGCTGACAAAGTGTTTGATAAATTGTCTTATGCACTATTGGCAGGAGCTTAAGTAGGAAGAGCCTTAACGTCTTTACAATCAACAGGGTCGAACACTTACAGCACAGACTTAATTAAAAGTTGAAGTCACATGGTTAGAAGTTAGTTACAGGCACGTGATTCAAGACGGGGATCTCATCTGAAGATTCTACCATGTGGACAACGCGCTTTCATCTCCTAACACTTGGACTTCCAACAGAGCACTTCTTTTCAAATTTCTGTTGTGTCCCTGTGTTTTGATGTTAGCAAACACTATGAGTCAATGATGCTTTGCTTATATAGTCAATGAGTTTACTGCATACAATGTTTCAATGTTTCTGATTGAGCATACTTCGTGTAGGTCTACATTCAAACATGTTTCAATGTTTGTGATTGCCATCATCATAAAATGTTGTGCTCCTTAGGCACAAGCATGTGCTATTGTCCCACCCTATAAAATTATATTTTTTCCCCTGTTTCTCCATAAATTAACTAAGAAGAAAAGGACATTTTGACTGGGAGGATACGTGAAGGCTTGCGAGCGTGTCGGACATGAGGAACTCCCCTGTGCTGCTGCTTTGTGCTCTTGCGCCCACGTGTCAGCTTCTCGAACTGGTACGACACCCAAACCACATCGTAGGACCATAAATCGGATGAACCGGGACTGAGTGGGGTCATGGGACCACTGGGCTGGAGGAAGGGGCACGGCCCCCAGGGGGTTTGCCCTCCCTGGGGCGCGCGGTCGCCCCTGGGGTGAACTGGCCCCGGGGGAGGTCGTAACCCCAGGGGATGGGCCCCGAGGATCTTCTTGCATCATTCGGTGCTGTCCTTTGACAGACTTTGATTTTCGGGAGGCTGGTATGGGCCCGTGGGGGTGCCGTTCTTTGGGTTGTCGTAGCCGCCCGCAAGGTGTTTGGGTGAATGCCCGACATATCCCAGATTGCCGAACGGCTTGAGTAGGTGGCTGAGGGGCCGCACGGCAGGCCTCGGGTTGATGACGGTAGCTCGTGAGAGCTGAGGGGAGGCATTTTGTGGACGTGTGCCGTGCCTCGGGTTGTGTGTCATATTATACGATGGGTTGATCGGGTAGCCTCGGGTTGACCCGAGTGCTAGAGTTAAATGGCTTGTCGCCATATGTCTGGGTGTTGGGATTGGGCCTGACTTGCTGGGGGGTCATAGTGGGACCCAATTGAGGTGCTGGAACCATAGGTCGGCCCATGGTTCGGTGTAGAAGGGCTGGAACATACAGGCCCACAAGGTGTTTGATGAAATGCCGAGCATGCCTGTGTGAGCCGTACGTGCGCGCGATAGGCCTCCAAAGCCTGTGGTTGACCTAGTTAGGCCTCCCTTTGACCTTGGGGGGTTGAAATACGTGCTTTTGAGTGGGCCCCTTGGCCCTTTTTGCTGGGTCCCATGTGGCATGGCTCGACGTTGGGGCACCCCCGGGTTGGCCCGGGTGGCGATGCAGGATACGGGCAAGGCCCGTATCTGAGTGGCCGGAGTTGACTTTGGGGAGTTACTTGTGTCGAAGTGCATCACGACAGGTCGATCAGGGCCCTTGTAGGGACCCATGGACTTGTAGAAAGGGCTGGCTAGCCCGTGCCTGTAGGGTGTTCGGTGAAATACCCGAACCCTTATTTCTTGTGATTTTGCCAGAAAATAGTCCGGGTACAACAGCGGCGCTCAAGATAGAAACCCATCTCTTGGTGGAAAGTAGAAAGGAAAAAGATAGAAAAATAGAAAAAAGAATCAGCATCCACATTGTTAGACGTCAATTCTCTAATTATTGGAAGTCGTGGAATTTGGGCCCTAAGGGAGGTCTTGGGTTGACCGGGTGGGAATGGAGATGGTGAGGGGTGTCGTGGCGGTTGGGCCCTTAAGGTGGCTTTAGACTGGCCTAGAGAGAAAAGAGAAGTGGTAGTGCTCCTCGGGCTATGGCTCTTCGAGTAGGAGGGGGAACGTTTGGGGGCGTAGATCTTCCTAAGTTCTTCCTTCATCTCCTCCCATGAGTCTATGGACTCTTGCCTCCTAATCGCCCTAAGACTCACTATGTGTTGCCACTCGTCCTTGGCTTTACCCCCAAGTCGCCCCTTGGCAACGCGGACTCTCGCGGGTCCATATACCTAAGTACTTTCAAAGTGTTTTTCCATCGTAGCCTCCCAATTTAGGTTGGCATTAGGGCTCGATCTGTCAAAGTGAAGGTCCTCGTCTAGAATGATGTCCAAGAGTGGTGGACCGATCGGACCCTTGTGGAGGGCCAAATTGTATGGAATTGACCATAGAGGAATAGCCATGATGATGCACCGGAGACTCTAAATGCATTTACACCCTAGGACCAACTTGTAGAGACAAGTTGTGAACTTGCTTTGATACCAATTTGATGTGACACAATCTAGGATGGAGATGGTGACCCCGATCACCAAGTGGTACAAGGCGAATGACGAGCTCGAAGGCTTTCTCGACACTAGAAAGCCCGCATTCCAGACCGGCGTAACCGGACCTTCTGGTGATGTCTTTTGATATACCACTTAAGGAAGGGGGTATCACAATGGGTCTGACACACTAAGGGAATGCAGCAACTAGACCGAACCTTAGACCTAGCAAGCAAGTACAATTAGCGAGGCTAACGGATCGACATCGGCGGCTACTCACTCGACGCTCACCCAAAACCTGAGGATAACTCGGTGATGCCAAGCCAAAGATGTGGGGGCTGGACTCGTGCTGGTGGAGGGCCAGCAGGGCCAAGGTTGACCTCTCAAGGGTACGAAGTCAGAATTCAAGGGGTTCACCGGGTGCCGAGGGCACGGGCCTCACTCTCTTCCCTACGGTGGTCACTCGAAAGTAATGGTACTTGCGGGACCAAGTGCTCACTCTCTCTGACCAGCGGAGCGATGAACTAATATTGAACAAATAAGGCACTAAGTAGGATCAGGAGTAGAGTGCTTACTCGGCCAGTTTGAAGAAACCGGCCCCGATTGGAGACGAGGGTGAGCGAGGAACTGTGGGTTCCCCGCACGCTGCGTCGGTGTCACTTCAATTTGTATTAACAGATTACAATCACTGCTCCCCTTGCAAGGGGGTTGAACTAGGGGTGGGGGACTATAGGATTACAATCAAATATAAAAAATAAAAATATAATAAAAGTGTAATAATAAGAGATAATAATGAAAACAATAACAAAAGCAGTAAACAAATCTTTAAGCTAGAGTGTAGCTGGAGACCTTGCCTCCAGCCCCTTACACATTTCTAGATGTGCATCAACCTTGGCAGCCCATCCCTCCAGATGTGCATCGACCTTCCTTTGCACATTTCCAATGTGCGTCGACCTTGGTATCCCATCCCTCCAGATGTGCATCGACCTTCCTTTGCACATCCCAATGTGCATCGACCTTGGCAGCCCATCCCTCCAGATGTGCATCTACCTTCCTTTGCACATTTCCAAAGTGCACCGACCTTGGCAGCCCATCCCTCTAGATGTGCATCGACCTTTCTTTGCACATTTCCAATGTGCATCGACCTTGGCAGCCCATCCCTTCACATGTGCATCGACCTTCCTTTGCACATTTTGTCACGCCCCGAGCGTAGAAGGAACCTGGTATGCGTGACGAGTTTATACCAATCATGTCAATCAGAGCGTATGTGTATTCGACACATAGACAGAGCGTACACAAGTAGAGATAACCAAGTCCTTTATTTATTATAACTTCAAAGTATTACTATTACAAACTTCCCATAGAGGAATTAAGCATACTCCTGACTCAATAAAAGAAAATTACAATGATTGACTCAAGAAAATACAAAAAGATAGGACTCGATAACTGTGTTGACAGTTGGAATGGCTCTACGCTCTTCACTCTTGGCCATCCCCATCCGAATGAGCTTCGTCATCAGAATTACCTGAAAAATAGGGGAAACTACTAGGTGTGCGAATGCTCAGTAGGAATTATATCTCAAGTACTAGCTTGCTTAAAGTAATTATAGATTACATGAATGCAAGTATAGCTATGCATGTACACATGAAAACGACAATAGAGAGAGAGTATTACTAGAGACAACAAGTGAACTTAGCAGGATTTCAAGATTTCCATGTAGACTATAAACATCAAAATGGTCAAGCACGTAAACATATCTAATCATGTCAAGTGAATTGGCTGTCATATTATCAAGCAAGTAGATACCCATTCTGGGCCACGCAAGTCATGTCATGTCAAATCAAGTACGAGTTTGTGGAATGTCCATCAAGCAAGTCATGCACTTCGGTGCAATGTTACATCGTGATCAATAATAGCTCCCATGGACACAAGTACTTTCGGGTGCTCCCCCCAGGACCAGATCGGGCCCTATATGCGTAAGCATTGAGTCATGTATGAAGTCGCGAGATCAATGACACCCAAGAGGGGGGGTGAATTGGGTGATTACAGATTTTAGAAAACTTCTACCCGATTTAAAGGAATATGCATTTGCCCCTGTAGCTAGGATAGAGGCTATCAGCATTTTATTAGCTTATGCATGCTCATTAGGGCGAAAGACCTAATAATGATCCGACAAGACCTAATAATGATCCATCGAAGATCTAGGGCATTACATCCTCCCCTCCTTCAAGAAATTTCATCTTCGAAATTTAAGGACTAACAAGAAGGAAGAAGCAAAGAAGAACAACCCCACGGATGTAACTACGAAACAACATTAATCTCTAGAAACACAGTTCAGAGGAACATAGTCAGACCATAATCACGAGCACATGCTCAGGACTGCTCACGACACAAGTGAACACAAGTCTGACACCTCCGAAACAAGGGCAACGTTACTTACGTCTCAGGACAAGAGACACGACTACCATGACAACAAATCATGAATAGCGAAACGACAACACAACAAGCTTCAACTTAAACAAGGAGACACAGTCCTCTCAACTGACAGCCTGACAACATCATGGGCTCCAGTGCCAAAGGCAACAGGGAACACCTGGCACACAGGACACCAACGACAATAACACTGGACCACAAGCGCAAGCAAGTCAGTCCTCACTCAGGTATTACATCTGATCGAGTCGCAAGCTAACTCTACTGGGGAAGAGGAGTACAGCAATGCTAACTGGCAAGACAATGGTCCATGACAGAAATACAAAATCTTACAGAAACAGCACTCAAAACAACAATAGGATAGCACCTGCAGGATTCTGGCTCCGTACAGCACACAGAACAACGGAACACAACTGTAAGCAGGGTCACATCAAGGCACGACAGTAGCTGAACACACGACTACAGGGAACAAGTCATACTTCAGACATCTCACCAAGAAAGACCCACGACCACGAGAAACAACACAAAACAACAATCACAAGGGATGCATCTCAAGGACTAAGACAAAGCCTCGAGAGCACAACACCCAAGAGAAAGGAAATGCAGAGTAAAGGATACTCAATCAGCAAGGAAGCCGACAAATTCCCCAATACTCACAAATGCTAATGCCAACACCAAAAAATTACCAGCAATAGCACGGCAATAGACAACATTAAGGCACAGGAAGCCAAGATGAAGACACATCGAGAAGAAGCAATTCTCTCGACCAGTGGGTTATCAGCCCACACGCTTCCGCTGCGCACTCTAGCATGTACACAAGCATCATAAAAGACCTCGGTAATCGCATCTTAGCACACGTTTGGCGCCCTTACAACTCATCAAAATCGTAATTAACACGCCACGAGTACTGATCCAATGAACAACCGATCACAAGGAGCCTAAGTGCAACGAAGGAGAGTACCAGCTTCAGCACAAAGCACAAGGAAAGATGCTCATATATGCATATATGCAAGTTCATCATTGTTGCATATTTGTCATCATTCCGACCCTCGGTATATCGAATAGTGATCTGCGAAACGTCAGATCAGGTCTGGCTGAAAGCTCTCACTATGCGTGATGGTGGTCTTCAGACCTATGTTCTTTGTCACGTATCGGAGGTCAAGATAATGAATACCATCGCACTGCATGCTTGAACATGCATTAGTTTCTTGCATCATGCAATATCGTCTTTTAGTTCGCATACGATTATATGCCCACTCAGTCCTGGTGGTCTTTTATCTTGGCAATTAATCAAGGATTTTTCTCCTTCTCAGAGGATATAATTAACGTCATAGTCTTTATGGTATGACGGATTGCTGGTCCCGACACGGACTTCACTTTCGTCTGACCAAGTCAAATCGAGAGCACAATAAATCTGTCACCTAGTGACTGGCATGCCTATTCAAAGAAAATAAATAAATCAAATGAAACCCCCAACTACAAATAAAATCCTTTTTCCCATCCCCACAAGCTATTGTCAAGAAGTGATGTCATTAAGAGCTAAGATGAACCGATACTCGAACGTTGCATTAGATATTAGTTTCTTGATTTGCTCTCCCTCCAGAATGTGCCCCAGAACTTGCGCGGCAAGGCGACGCCAGCAGTCGACGAAAGTAGAGAATTTCTTGTCAGACTTCATCCTCTCATGGGCCAAATCCACCATAGAATACTTGAACCCAACTTGATCCTAATATTGCTGAATAAACTTGTCTTGCACAATTTAGAAATTCACAACCTGATCTTGTGGGAGTGAGAAGAACCAATCCCGAGTTGGACCTTCTAATGACAGACCAAATAGATAGGCCATCAAGCGTTGTCATGTCGAAACTGGGCCAACTCATAAGTAAACTCCTTCAAGTACACATAAGGGTCACCGGTTCCACCATAACGATGATATGCATGAATTTGTCAAGATGGCGGGAGCCGGAGATTTTGAAATGTGAACGGGACACTTAAGGAGGATTTGGGATCGATTCAACGTTGAAGTTCATCAAGCTGGCATTGAGTTTGAGCACTAATCTCCTGCGAAGGGAGAGATCGAGAAGAATGTGGGCCAGCTTAAGCAAAAGTTTGTGAACTTGAACCAAGATTATGATAGTGGGCCGGATAAGAGAATCCGTGATGTGACACGACCTAGGGACCGACCAAATGACCCTCGAACCTAGCAAGTAAGTAACTCACGGACTGATAGCTTCACTCGAGCGGACTCACTCATGTAGCGCACACTAGTACCCGTAGGCAACACAATGATGGCGGTGAGGGTCCGAGGTGGGACCTCGCAGCTCCGGGGGA
>JANBPO010004983.1:0-59480 GCA_024336825.1 Amorphophallus titanum | reverse complement strand
AATTAGAGGCTTGGCCCCTTGACCCGTCATCAAGGTCAAAATAGTGACAACCCCTTGCTTATAGAGCAAGGGGCCAAGCCGAACAGATGAATGAATCTGTTTGTTTAAGTGTGAATTATAGGTACAGGGCAGACAAGGAAAGAAAAGGAAGAGAAAGCAACAGAAGTACACAAATGCTCGAACTCAGGTAACATCAAAAATCTCATATTTATATGTAAATATCTAAGTACAAAAGATGCAGGTGAAGGAGTACAAGTCTCTCTCTAGCTCTCGCCTCCACCCTCCTCTCTCTTACTCTCTGCCTCACTCTCATCTTGGTGACGAGTCCGTGGAGGAGGCATGGACCCCCGAGAAGATACTGGAGCTCGAGCCTGCCCCTCTACCTCGTTCCCCTATCGGGTCGAGGAACTGGCCAAGTAAGAAGTGCTAGCGAAGGTGCTCGAGTGCCCTGTAGCTCGCACCCACTCTCTGCCCCTCAGGAGGCACTCCTCCTTCACTCGAAGTCGCACCTGTACGATGCCTAGTTGCGTCCTCAGGTCTGCAAGCTCACGCTCGCATGCTAGCTGCTCCGTCGTCCACTCCTCCCTCTCTGGGGTGCGCTCCCTCCGCTCCATCTCGAGGAGGACTCTCAGCTCGGTCGCCTCTCTGGGTAGCTCCTCCTGTCGCCCCAACGCTTGCTCGAGCTTGGCAACCCGCTAATCACAGATGGTAACCTCTATGCATGCCAGCGCTATCTGCCACCTCCCTTTCGTTAGCTCTGTAACCTACATGCATCATATCTTATTAACATCATTGAATTTAAGAAAATAAATAATGCACATAAACATTATTTTATAAACTAACCAACACATTTTGGTCACGATGTCCTCTCTCGACACAGGTAATCACAGCTCAAAGCTCCCCAATCTGTAAAATATATAATAAGAACAAGGAAAACATAAGTTTTTACGAGCACATAATGATATGCTCAAGCGCACTTTATGAGTTTGGTTTGCAAGCTTACCCATGCTGCGAGGTCACGCTCTGCTTCCTCCGCCTGAGCAACTGCTCTTGCTAGGTGCTCCTCTAGTTCAATGACCTCTGCACTCGACCCCCACGAGTTGGAAGCCCCTCCTACACCTCCTGCCGCCACTCCCTGCTGGGCACACTGCATTCATTAAGATTGTCAGTAGGTAATCATCAATAATTCAGAAAAATCATTTGCATATAGATAAGTTGCACTCACCAAGGTTTCGAGGTCAGCCCGTGTGGCTGCCAACTGGGCCTCCAGGCTGTGAAGGTGGACCTGCATGTCCATCGCTGCTATATCCCTTGCATCCTGCATTCATCACACATATTGCCATCAAAATGTCGAATCGCGGCTCCAATCTATAGATCGGGCGAACTCTCCCCAAAATATGATTTTGCCCTAACCCGCTCAAAAATACCCCTCTCGGCTCCCATTCGGCTTACAAATTGCGGGCGATGATGGGATGAGCATAGGGATTCATCCCCCTAACTCAATGGAGCTAAAGCTCCGTCGAATCGGTGCCGAAATCACGAAGAACGCTTTTAGAACCCTCGAACCTTCATGAACCCCCACGAGTTCTACGCCGCCTCGATCATCACACCGTCACCATCGTCGCCACGCCGCCGCCCCGTGCCGTCTGCAGCCGGAGGGAACGTGCCGCGGTCATCGTCGGTCGAAGGGAGAGAGGAAGGGGGAGCTCACGGTGGAGGAGAAGGAAGAAAGAGAAAGAAGAAGAGAAAGGTGAAAAGATTAAAGAAATGTCCCTATTTATAGAAAATCTAGATTTTCAGAAAAATATCAAAAAATAAAAAATAACGTTTCTACGATCCTCAGAACGCATCGATCGCAACGGTACCACTCACGCCCGGGTGAACTACTCGGTTCGCCCGCAGCTGAGTTCCGCAGGATTTATCGAAAATCGGATCGGGAATCGAAAAAACGTGCGAAAAAAGTCGCGGAACACCTCCGGGCCTCCGAAACAACTCCGGATCGTGTCGATCCGAACATGAAAGACGTCCGACACGCACAGTCAGACACAACGGAGCCGGACGCTCCGAAAAAATAGATCCGAGACCCAAAAATAAGGATCCGAAAGGTCTGAGATATTACATACTGTATGAGGTACTGCGATGTGTGGATGGGGATAGAGTACCAACCATGGGATTGGTGTATAGCAAAATTGAAGCTGTTAAGCGGAAGATTCTTGCAACGTCAAAAAAATATGGACCCACCATCTTAGAGATTGTGGAGGACAGATGAGACAGGCAAATGAGCCGCGATCTTCACATGGCAGGTAAACACTTACATTCTCTAACAATAAATGAGTCGCGACCGTCCACAGTTACTAATATTTTGGACTGTCTTGTGATTGCAGCGTACTACCTACACCCGACCTTTCAATATGCTCGGGGTCTCGCTTATGACGATACTTTGATAGAATCCGTCAACATTGTGGTAGACCGATTATCTCGCAGGCCAACATATGCTACTGATACGTTAAATGAGGTATACTTGGATATTTTGCCATTGAGAATATGAAATGAAATATGCACTTATTATTTCCGCTAATGCAGATGAAAATATTTAGAGAGACAATTGGTTCATTTGTGACACCTAATGTCGTGGCCAACTGTGACAGACTCGATGCAGGTAATGTATCTTCACAACTAGAAATTTTAAAAAATATGATAAATAAGAAAAAATACTCCCTACGATCCTTGAAAAACGTACAATGCATTGGTAACATTCCGGAGTTGGAGAACCCAACGGTTCACCCTATATAGTGTTCCGTAGGCACATCAGGAAAAAATATGCGCAAACTATAAAGCGCTCTCTGGGACTCCCGAAAGCGATCCGAAACTCACGGATCCTGATCCGATAAATATCTGAAAAATCTGGGGCATTGCAGCCCTCCCCCCTTATAAGAATTCTGTCCTCGAAATTTAGGACAAGCACCATGCCACAAGGGGAGAATGCCTGAATCAACTGACGACGCCGTCAGGGCCCCAGCCAAACCTCGATATTCATAAAAATCACAATCCTGAGGGACGCTATGAGACAATGATCACGAACAATACCTTGATCACCACCCAACACACATCGATCATCAGAGCAGGCATCATGCAAAGGAGTACGAGTTTGGCGTCACCTCAGCCAACACAAAAACTGACCACGGCACCGTTGCCACCATCTCACTCACTGAGAAAATGTAGTCCTCGTCACGAGAACCAACCACCGATCAACTCCCATGCCTGGTGGACCAACCAAATGCCAGCTTCACAATCCACTGACTGATCTAACACCCTGCACTAGGGGCAGCCATCACTGAGCTTCCACCAGCTCACACCTGGCAAGCCGAATGCTTACCACAACACTGGACCAACTCTGCCAGAACACAAACTTCCAACCAATCCCAGATCCAATCTAGGAAGAGGCAACCTCATGATCGACCACCCAAGGCCTTGCTGGCATACAGCTCACGCCATTCCCGAGCCACAACACCCAGCCTCTTCTGTCTGTGAAAGACCATCCATCGGTCACCAGATACCCGTCAACGGTTACTCTCCACCGGCCCAACAGATACGATCCGAATCACGACAGGTCATCCGTTGACCATCCACAGACCATTACCACCACACCTCAAGCCCTATCTCGCTCGGACACCGCATCCAATCCAATCCTCATGCAAACTCGACCCTCTTAGGGGAGCATGGTGTAACCAAATGATGGGATTCCACAATCCCCGATCCTTACATCACTCGACTTAGACTTATAGGGAAATCCTCCATTGCTGGCCACAGACCAAGGATCACCATTTCCAACGCCAACGTCTCTTCAGAGACCTTCCCACGCAGGCATCGTCCGATCACTATCCAATCGAATCCTATCTCATCTCAACTACTCTAGATGGATGCCTACCAATCCTCGGCTCCGCTCTTACCACAGAGCCACAGGACACAACCTCTTACAATCCACGACACACTTCTCCAAAAATCGACAAATGCAAGGAGGGGAGCTTGGCATGGCCAGGGCCTCGACGCAGAAATTTTCGCGCTGAGAGGAAACGGGTGTACAGAGCGAAAATGGCACCGAGGGCTTCTAGGAGGGGATTCTCTGAGGGGAGCTTCGCTCCTGGGTTGCAGGGGCTTAGGGATCTCAAACTGTAGTGATTTCTAGGGGCTTCGAAGCTTGCTCTAGGTGATTTTCGAAGGGTCTGATCTCGGAGGAATGTTGCTTGGTGGATTGTTCCAGGGAGATTAAGATTCCCGTACTTAAACATCATCTGGAACTACCTGTATATTAGGTCTAATAGAGTAGACCTCACCTGTACATGTCACTGGTTTCACTGGAAGATCACGAGATGGCCTGTCTAGGATTCCCAGTGTAATCGGGGGACTCAGGGAGTAATAACAAGGCTCAGCGGATGAGGTAACGAAGATGGTCGGAAAAAAACACGAAGATCAGAGGCGTTGGGATTAGCTTTGGGCCCTAGCAACCCATGGATTTGGGTGATGGGATCCACAGTCGTTCCCACAAGAGTAGAAAATGGAGACCATAAAGAGTGTACAAATGGGATTTACACATTAGTTCACTCATAAATCATCTTTCATCTTCTGTCAGCGCGAAGAAATGACCAGCATCAGTTGGGACTGAAAATTGATATTAGAAAATCATTCAGAGAATAGAGACTGTTTACACTCGAAATTGAAATGGAGAAGGGAAACTTTATTCATTCATTTGCACAAACGAATACATCATTCGGTGAGATCAGATCAGAGGCATCGGGGAAACATAGCATGCCTTAAGAAAAGGAAGACAAGCAGAGAAATGGTATACATCAGGGAAAAGAAAAAGAAAGAAGGATGGGGAGGGCGGAGCATTGACTCCTCTCCCTCCCCTTACAGACCCACCTTCTACTCCTCCTTCTTTCATCCTTCGAAGTAGCCGCTCAGTCACTCTGTATTTTCTCCTCTCTGGATCTCCCCTTTTCTGTCTATCTTCTACTGCTCACCTCTTCGATGGGTTGGTGGCTCTCTCTCCCTGTTGCACGCCGCACTCCGGATGGCTTCCCCCAGATGGCCTCTCTTCTTCTGCAGACACACGGAGAGCTTTTTATAGAGGCCACACCCTTCCTTGCTCGGCGCGTCAACGGGGCTTTGCTCCATCGGCGCTCTTGTTCTCAGTGCGCCTTGCTCGAACCGGGCATCATTCTCCAATCGACGAGCTGCACGGGTTTTTTTTCACTGAAAAAATGAGAAATATAACATGTTTTTGTAGAAAAATCTTGTTAATAAAGGTATTATTATTGCCATTATTATTATTATTATTTATTTACTATTATTCCATCCTGGGATATTTATCAGATTTTTCTTCTTCTTTGGAGCTAATGCTGATGTGCATGCTACAGCTTGTGGCTTCACGATATCATGCCGCTGGTCGACAAGGTCCAGAATTGACAGTAACGGCATATTAGAGGGCCAAATGGAGGGCACTGATGTGGCAAACAAATATCTACTGTGGGTAAGCTGGGCACACTAGTCACCTTGTCGATGCACCCCTTATGTGGAAACTTGATGCACTGTGGTTTGTAGAAGGGACGACATCGAGTGCCAAAATGTAAGGACACCCAAGAATAGCATTAAAAGTGGGGTCCATATCAAGCACATGGAAATTGGCGATGACGGATGAGGGGCCCAGCCCTACCTTCAATGTAACCATGCCCATTGGCGGCTTCTTAGTATTGTCATATGTCGTTACTGTGATAGATGATGGCCAGACTTCACTTTCTGGGATGTCACATTTCTTTAAGGTGCCAGGCGGTAGAACATTAATTGATGCGCCAGTGTCCACCAAACACTGGCTGACAGCCACTTTATTGATGTCGACAGTAATACATAAGGCATAAGTTCTTGCTGGCTTCGGAGCTAGCTCATGTTCATGAAAAATAATGGCGGGCTGATCCCCTGCTGGTGTTAACACTGATGTAATCTACTCGGCCGGAATGTCCTCGTTGACCATCACCTTCTGTAGATATTGCTGTAAAGCCACCTGGTGAGTGGTCGATCTCTTGATCAGCTCTAGAATGGAGATCTTGGCCGCTGTTCTATCCAAGTGCTTTAACAAATCATATTCAGTCCCTGGAATGGACTCTGGCTCTTGTGTCTGCTCTTCTTGCCCCTGTGTGGGCTCTTGCTATCTCTGCTGAGGGAAAACATGATGAAACATTCACCCACTGTGGAGTACCATAATATGTGATCCCTGTGCCTCCGTCGGGTTAGCAATGGCTGGAGGGTTGGTGGAGGACGATGGGATGTCAGAATTACTGATTTGGACAGGTAGAGCCGATTGGGGAACTCTGATGAGGGGCCTTTCCGGCTGAATGTAGGTAGGAACTAGTACAACTGATGTAGAAGGAGGTGGATTAGAAGGAGTAGAAGCAAGTGAGGGGTGCACAGGAAGGGGCACTTGAGGTGCAAAATCAGTGGTGGGAGATGTGTAAGGATTTGAAGGAGATCGGAGGAGCAAAGACCTGGGAGTGGCAGAGTTTTGTGTGGATGGCGACAATGGTGAAGGGCATAGAAGGAGTGGCCTGGGAGGCAAGGGGGTGATGGAAGTAGACTGGGCTTGTGGTGCTGGTGAAGAAGGAGAAGGGCGGATGAGTAGAGGCCTTTGGGGCAGAGGTCGCCACGCCGATGCCCCACGCCGTCTGCAGCCGGAGGGAGCTCGCCGGACGATCAACCGAGAAAGAGAGAGGGAGAGAGGGCGGCCACGGTGGAGAGAGGAGGGAGAAAGGAAAAGTGAGAAATGAAATGAAATGAGTTGATATTTATAGGAAATCCCAAAATTTGAGAAAATATCGAAAAATAGAAAATTACATTTCCGCGATCCTCGGGATGCACCGATCGCAACGGTACCACTCGCGCCAGGGGGAACGACCACGTTCTCCCGCAACGGCGAGCCGAAGAAAAATCGGGAAAACCGGGTCAGAAATCGGAAAATCCCGCGGGAAAAGCCGCGAAACAAAGGAAACAAAAAAAAAACCTCACCAGGGGTCGCCGGTACCAGCCGCCTAGACACTTGCACGTTGGCTTGCACTGCCCCTGCGCTCAACACCTCCACCCCCCGGTCCATGGCCGGCTTATAAGGCTGAACTGGCATAGGACGCACGGTCCCGTGTGGTCCAATGGGAGCCGGTGGCGTGCCATGTGCCGGTCGTCCCGCCTGTCTGCTAGCACGATCCGGTACTTGTGGTTTGCCTCGTATTGGATTTGTTTGTAAAACCTTGATTTATAGCCTTGAAGGTTGGGTTTAAATATTAACCGGATAGGAGTGGAGGATTGCATAAAAACCCCTATAAAATGGGTATTTTCTTGATTTTCAAGAGAGAAACCAGGGGACTCTCAAACCATGGTTCGCCATACCACTGGTCCGGGGCCACCAGGTTCACTGGCAGTATGGTATGGCATGGGCATGCCGCCACCGACTCTCCCGACTCGCCCCTTTTTTTGTTATTGATTGTCGGATGAATAGTAAAATTAGGAATGGACAAATATCCATCTCGAATGCATAGTATCGAGTACTATTTATTCCTTACTTTTACTATTCATCTGAGAATCCTCAATTTTAATGTTCTTGGGTGAATAGCATCTAGCCCTCCCTCCCCACGACCTCGTCGGATTGGTGACCTGACGTACCAGGTTACTTCCGGTATAGTCCAACATGTCCGGTGTGAGCCGGCAAACCATGTCTCAAACCCATCAGATAGATATTGTATTTTTCAAGAAAACCCTCATTAATGTGGATATTTTTCCTGATTTTCAGGAAAGAGAGTCCAACGCCTTCCTAAACCCACGAGATAGTTGATAAATCATGTCTCAAACCCACCAGAGATAGCTATCGTATTTTTCAAGAAGACCCACATCACTGTGGATATTGTTTTGATTTTCAGGAAAGAGAATCTAACACCTTCTTAAACCCACCAAAGCTATTGTATTTTTCCAGAAAGCCCTCATTAATGTAGTGCGATAGGATGCCTAGCTTGCTGTTTCAGTCACCGCTGTGAGTTGAGAGTGTGAACCCGTCCCGTGACTCGTTCTGAGCACGAGAGTGAGCTGACCACCCAAGACTCAACGTCAGTTTCTCAACCGTGCAGATCAACACGTTTCCCTCACCGGGGATGACCGTGAGCACGTGCTTCTTGTTTTGGGCATCTTTGTCCCTTCGGGTGCCATGTTAGGTGATGACTTGGTTGTACAGTTGCTGGTCGCATCGTCTAGTGAGTCGTGTCAGTTTGTCTAGGTCGTAGGTTCGTGTCTGCATATCGAGTCTCATCGTCATCCCGCATCAAGTACCTCTGGTATATTCTGTATGGCAAGATGTTGACGACTGCTCCGGGATCTACCAGAATCCTGTTCAGCTCCCGACCATTCAACTACCCCTTCATGTACAGCGGTTCGTTGTGGCTGATAGTAGGTAGTAACATGTCTTCCTGAGTGAAGGTCACATTGGCCTTCGGTAATGTTTCGGCCAAACATGTCTCATATTGGACAGGCATCTGCCGAGCGGCGATGATCACCTATCAGGTCTCTTCACTCAGGGAGAGGATCTCCCAGATAGTGAACCTTGCAGGAAGCTTTTTAAGCAGCTTCATTATCCTGCTTTTAGCTCAGACATTGGAAAACTTCATTTCTTCTGCCCACTTAGGCTTGGAAAAGCCTTGCACTGCGGCCCCCAACGAACCTGCTTCATCGGAGTCTAGGTCTATCCCATCTTGCTGGGTGTCATCCTCTTGCTATCCCTTGTTGCCTGCCGTTTGGCCAGCCTTGTCTTCATCTAGAGCACCAGAAGGTTGCTGAAGCTGCGGGTGAGTGCCCCCGGCTGTAGGGCTGACATCCTGAGATGGCTGCTTACCCTTTGTCATTTTAAAAAATTTAAGGAAGGAAGGGACGGTGGTGCTGCCCCCACTCTAAGTGTACAACCTTAAAGGAGGAGGGATTTGGACACCCTTGACCTCCAGAGGGGGTATCTTAAAGGGCTACTCTCCCCTGAAGATGATGTTGTGGTTGGCGGGCAGTTGGCCCCCCCATTTTTGGCCTGACCAGGTTGCACGAGTAGCGGCCGCGGCTTAGGCCTGGCTTGCCCCGGCAGTGGGTGTAAAGCATATTTCCTCCTCATCTTCCTCATTGGGTAGATTGAAGAGGGTAGAGAGCATATTGCAGGAGAGCACTGTCTCCCCCTTGGCCTTGCAGGCTCTTCGTTTCTTCCTTTGATTCTTCTTCTTGTGATGGGGACATCGCCTCCCTTGGCCACACTCATGGCGCGTCTCCTCACCTCGGACGCATCTAGCACGGTCTAGTATTCTTACTGTCTTTCTGATCCCCTGTTCAGGGATTGGGTTCCTTCTGAGTGATCAGAAGAAGGGAGAGTGATCTCCGGGTTCCCTTTGAGGTCTCAGAGGAAGAGAGGGCGCTAGCTCTCTGAGTTTGTGAGCAACTAGGTGATGTCTCACTAGTTCCTTCTGCATTTGCAGAAGAAGGGAGAGTGGGTCTCTCCGATCACTATGTTAGTAGTGGGGTGCTGATCTAGTGGGTGCTGGATTAGTGTTTGAGGGATTGGTCTCCCTCTGATTCAAGCTGTTAGGTAGAACCTATTTGTAGACTGAGTCTGTGTTCTTGCTTGTTGCAAGGGGAAGCCACACTCTAGTTTAAGTGTGGGGTGGACGTAGATCTGCTAGGTAGATCGAACCACCTAAAAATCCTTCATGTTCATGGTTTGCATGTGTGATTGCTTGCCTATCTTCGATTAGTATTCACAGCATTGCATGCTTTTCAAGCTCCTTGCTAGTATATCAAAAGGTGCATTCAAACACCTTGCGTGAGGAGAGTTACCCAACTCAAATCTCTACCTAGTGTTGACACCCATTTTATGACCAATTAGTTGGGTTATCTCCTTACATATTTTTATGATGCTCTGAGCTGTTCACCCTTGTCGGGTCTACTTGGGCATGTTTGAGGTCTGTTTCTAAGGTCATTGCCTTCCTTGGTTGGGTCTTATCCTGGTTTTATTGCTAGGCAAGCACTTCCGCTTCATTTATTGCCCGCTTGTCCTTAACGCATCATGACTGGCATGTTATAGTCATATAACACCCCTCATAAGGTCCGTTATAGTCCTTTCACCATCTTACTCAACGTCTCATATTGCGTCTCTATTCTTTAACGAACCTTTATCCATCCGTTATTCACATCATATAACGCCCTCAGCATGGTCCGTTACCTTCTCTCAGAGTTGGAGGCTTCCGTCTCATCCACCGTCTTTCCCATCGTCTTTCCTTCTGTCTCACCTAGCGTCTCTGCTGCTTAACGGACATTTTTTCATCCATCATAACATCACATAACGCACCCCACCTGGTCCGTTATATACCCCCAAAGGTCGAGTCTATCACCTCATCCACCGACTTCATTGTCTTAGCCACCGTCTCCCTGAGCGTCTTCATTGCATAACAGGTCAACTTACATCTGTTATATGTTCACTATAACACCCTTGTTCCAGTCCGTTATATCCTCCAGAGTCCTAAGTCCGAACGCTTCGCCTGTTGTTCTTATCTTCTGTTGGATAAGGTCACATAACGGACTGTCTATGGCGCGTTATATACCCATGGCGGTCGATCATGGATGCATTATGTCAAATGGAAGAGTGTTTTAGAGAGTGATTCTCTTGTGTTCCTCCTTGAGTGTGATGCTCAAGTGCTAGTTCTGCGACGTGATCTAGCTGGGGTGTGACTCCCCGATGCCAAGGTTCGACGCTGAGACCCGTTATCATCCCGTTCGTGTGCTGTGCTGCTTCTATCCGTCCAAAAATCTTCCCCAGATCACGAGTCACCCACCACCTAATCCTCTTTAGATCTGGTCCTGATAAAATTACCAGAGGTACTTCTGTGAGTCAAGAGCATTTTGGCGCTAGTTTCATGTCGATCAGAGTCGTAGATCTCTGGCAACAATTCGACCTGTGGCGCCACGCAGTTCTGTCCATCCCGATAGTCCAGAGACGTACATCACTGATATGAAAATTATCTAGCCCAGATCACAACACCTTTCGACTGAAATCTTTGTAGTTCATGCCTTTTTCTATCGGCTTCACATCGCTGCCAGTTTCATGCCGATCCGAGATTTGTGCTGGGCGTGGTGAAGCTTTTTGTAGGACTGCGCAGGCTGACCTGTGCAGATCCGACCGGATCCCGATGGCAACTGTGGGAGATCCCACACCGTCAACCTATCAGATCTGATCGAGGCCTTTGATCAGGATCTTCCTTCGGGCGTCTTAGACGATCTCCAACAAGCGGCAACCCAATCGCCCACAGAAAATATTTTTTACTGATTATTTAATCTTGTTGTATAGTTCTGTGCAAATAGAAACTGAACAGTCGTGCAAGAGCCGTCACTGCCCAATCGATATAGATCTGGTCGTGCCATCCAGACCAGGTGTTCTTCAGCCTGTCCTCGACGCACTCCCACAAATGGCACTTCTTTTGGACGCCAGATCTAGCCATATCACCACCCGCAAGATCTTGGCGCAAGGTCACCACCGTGGGCAGAACCAGTCCAGTACTCGATCGTCACCCCAATCGATGACGACTCACTCCCCACAGCTCCCTCGAGTGCTGCCCATCAACCCGCGTCCCAACAGCCCTGAATTATGTGATTGTAGCCTGTTATCTCCCTGCGAGGAGTGGGCCATTTTTTGAAATTTTACGATTAATCATTATCGTGTATTGGGGTTGTCAGATCCAACCGGAATTCTTCCCCACGTGCGAGTCGTGGAGGTACGTGCATGTTCCTTACACTCACATTTGCTTATCTAGTATGTTGTTATACATGTTGCATTTGTGAGATTAGGGCCGTATCCAAATACACATTACCACGATTGTGAGAGTGAGAACCATTCCTCAGCTTTAGTTGGGCACCGAGCTCGAATTGTATACCCTAGGCGACAGTGGTTCCTTAACCGCTGCGATCCTGCGTTTCCCTCGCAAGGGAAAGGTTCAATTATAAGAAGGACAGATGAGTTACATTATGCAAGAAAAGATTCAAGTTGAACAATGCAGGTGACACTTTGTTGTGCACCTCTTGTTTTGATGATGACAATCCACAAGTTAATGAAATGTTTCTTCAAGCATGAGTTGGGACCCTTTGAGTTACCATTAACAAGAAACTCACATTACAATGTTTAAGGCACTAATGTCGAATCTAGGACACAATGTGTATTGAATTACGTGAATTATGTGTTAAATGGAGGCAAATGCAGGTGAATTATGTGTTAAATGGATCAGCCTATAAAAGAAGTTGAGTGAAATTCAATTACATATTGCAGTCTCAAAGCCCTAGGCTGAAGATGAACCTCTGCATGGAAGGCATCTGTCGACACCCAGAGCACTGGGAGTCGACCCTGGAGTCCAGCCAGAATCTGGACTGGGGCAGGTGTCGACACCTGAAGGCTCAATTGTCGACTCCAAGACCAGACAAAGATCAGATGACTTCTGGCAGGCACTAGAAGTTGACCATCAACCTAGTCTTAGTCGACCAAGACAGGACAGATTAGGTGAAGCCCTAAAGAAACTAACTGCTGGTTTGCGGTCCTAGATTTGTGGAAGGCTGTTGCTGAAGACTATTAAATAGACATGTGGAAGAGGATCTTTAGACTATTGGGACGCTACACCAGATCAAGACTCAGTCAATCAACCGTCTGGGTTTTAAAACAGATTTCTAACCTCCACCCTATTAATCCGCAGCGATTTCTGGAAATAGATTTTCAAAGGAAAAAACAAGGCTTCTCTCTTTTCAAGCCAGAACTACAAGGAATGGTGGAGAATAATATGCAAGGTGAGCAGAAAGAAAAAGGGGAGCGCATGACTTGAAGATTGTGTGGAGAGAAGAGCTTGTGGTGAGAAGAGGATTCCCTACCATCCAAAACGAAAGGAAGACAAGTCTTGAAGCTACTGAAGACGATCGACTGGAGATTCAATCATCCTGCTGTGCTGAGGACTCATCTGCTAGAACCTTCTTCAGCTTCAGGGACTTCATCTCAGATTGCTTTCATTCGTGCATACATTCTGAGTCTCAGTATTGTTGGAAATTTGAAACCCTTTGGATCAACTCTGTTCTTGTTTTATTTTTTTAATTCACCTATCTGTTTCTACAATCACAAGCAGTAAGGCAGCTTGGGAAGCTGTGAACCAGTGCGGACAAGCTATGAGTCAGCATTAGGAAGCTGTGAATCAGCGTCATCAAGTTGTGTGTCAACGAGTGTACAAGCTGTGGGACAGCAGTGTGGGTTGAGGAAAGTTTCCTTGATAGTAAAGCCTCACTCAAGTTGAGGGATGGGATTAGACATGACTCAAATGGCAATGCAAGTGGGGAATGCAGACTCAAATGCACCCTAGACAAACCTACGGACTCAAATTACCTAGGACCCCAATTTGATAGAACAAATTAGTTCCCAAAGCTCTAATACCAAAACTGATGCGGGACGCTATGCAAGCTAAGGCTCTATGTGAAGATACGACTAAATAGACAACTAAGACCGGCAATTCACAACTGATAGAATGGCGTGAACTCAACACCTGAAGTTCTCAAGAGGGAATTTGCGTCAATCAACAAGGAACTGTTGCTCACAGGCGTCCCAAGAGAGGGAAGCGTGTCGATCCGCACGGTTGAGAAATCGACACGTCTAGGGTAGGCCAATCCACACTCGTGACTCAGATGAGCCACAGGATGGTCACACTCTCTCACTGCAGAAGTGATATAAATAAATATGCAAGCTAGGAACCTACAATCTCACTAGCAGCGGCATTAAGAGAATATACTAGCTAAGCAAGCTAACTCAAAGGGGAAAGTGAGCGCGCACCTCCACGCTTGGGGCGTGGGAAAGACTCCCAGCCAAATCACACAGTCTCCCGGTATGTAAAGCTTAAGCAAGCACAGATCAGACATGCCCACTCCTCACAAGGAGGTAAAAGGTTACAACGTAAGTCTGGGAGTGTGTGACATGGGTTGACGGGCCCCGGGTCGGTGAAGCTCGCCGTCCGCATACCGCTGTGACTCGAACGGAGTGAACTGCACCCATGGACCGATCTAATTGCAGTAGCAAGGAAGGTGGGTCCCGGGCGCCAAGGAAGGGGTAAAATCCCTGGAGGCAGCAGCAACGGAGGACAGCCGCTCTGGAGGAAGGTGGAGGCCGAAGGCGTTGATGTAGACCTCCCACGTGATCTCGAGCGATGGGCAGATTGCTGTCCCGATTGCACTGGTGTAGGCGGACAACAGGAAGTAGATGGCTGGAACGCGACCTTATGCTTGTCCATTGTTCATGAAACTCGGTGTAGACACTGGTGGGGACGTCCCATGGACGCCGGTTGACTGGCGACCGCAGCTGAGCTCTGAGGAAGTCGTGGCGAATTTCTTAGCAGACCCAGCGCAATCTGGTCTGTTTGCTGGCAGCTGGATAGGGGACCAAAGACAGGGCAGGAACCGGGGTTTCTTGGAGGCGAATGGGGCGAGATTTTCTCTGGTGGATAGCTAATAGATGTATGATGACTGGGTAGTAGAGGTGGGGTGGTGTGCAGTGGAGGTTTTGGGTGTGGGAGGGGAAGACAGGCTTGGTTCAGTTTTGCAATTCAGTGCAGTCAGAACTAAGGGGCAAAGGGTGGACATGGTAGGAGAGAGGGAGGGGAGGAGAGAGAGAGGAGGCCGCCCTCCTTCTTGGAGAGAGAGTGAGAGAGGGGGGTGGAAAAATCTCAGGGATTTTCTTCTATTAAAATAATTCATCAAAGGTTCTTTACATGAGGGAGAGAGGGGCCTATTTATAGGTAACCACTCTTTACATGACCAAAATATCCTTGACAACTAGACAAAAGACCAAGCTTATCCTAGACTCAATCCTATGGGCCTAAAACTAAGGCACTAGGGCCCAATTAAGCATAATAAGGGAAATGGACCATAGCAACATGACTCAATAAAGAAAATACATAAGACAAGACTCAAAGAAATGAAGATAACATGAGGATCATCATAGCTGGTCTTCCTCAAAGTGATGTAGGCGATCCGAGCCAAAGAGAGCGTCGTGAGATGCCCTCATCAAATCTCCCGGGGTGGGGAGAACTCGACCCCATCGAGTATGGGTCCGCCTGGCTGTGGTAGTGCTCCAAAATGTCCAAGTCCAGACGTAGTAGGTCCTCCCGGCTCACCCAAGTATCCTCTGTCGGGGGACGATCCTTCCACCTCGCCAGGTAGCGCTAATACACCCTGTGCCTGGTAATGGTACTTTGCTCATCCAGTATTGCCTCCACCTTCTCACGTCGGCCTCTCAAGCTTGGAAGTAGAGTCCCACCATGGGTGTCTCTCTCAAGGGGGGGTAAAGACTCAAGCTCCTCACTGGGTCCCACCGCGGGGCCCTTGTAGGGTACCAGGTCCACCACGTTGAAGGTAGGGTGTACCCCAAAACCCTCTGGTAGATCTAGCTCATAAGTGTTACTGCCAAGTCGTCTCAGAACTCGAAAGGGTCTCGAACCCCATGCCCTCAACTTAGACGTAGGCTCCGGAAGGAGTAGCTCCATCCTCACCATCACCGAGTCTCCCACTTGGAACTCGTAGCGGCGCCGTCGAGCATCTGCCTGCCTTTTGTAAGCCTCATTACTTTTCCCTATATACTTGCGGATGTCATAATGCAACTCTTTGATATGTTATGCAAAGGATTCAGCTGAGACTGACACTTTAGCATGTGGGAGGAGGGGAATAAGATCTGACAGTTTTCTTGGCTAATAACCATGCACGACCTCAAATGGACTCTTGCCTATGGACCTATTGATGGAATCATTGTAGGCAAACTCGGCCTGAGGTAAGTTGAGATCCCAATTCCCAGGGTGGTCCCTGACTAGGCAATAGAGCAAGTTCCCAAGACTTCGGTTGACGACCTCAGTTTGGACATCAGATTGAGGGGTGAAGAAGAAAAATGGGCAGATCAGAATATGTGTTGACTTTCGGGACCTCAACAAGGCTCCAATAAGGATCCAGGGTATTACATCCTCCCCTCCTTCAAGAAATTTCATCCTCAAAATTTAAGGACTAAGCGAAGGGGAAGCAGGGAAGAACAAACCCCAAGACACAACTAGGAACAACATGAATCTCGAAAGAACACAGCTCAGAGGAACACAGTCTGACCATAGGCACAAGCGCAAGCTCAAGACCGAGCACGCCACAAGTGAACACAAGTTTGACATCTGTGAAACACGGCAACGTCGCTTACGTCTCACAGGGAAAGAGACATGACACATGCCACGACAATAGATCTCGAAGAAATAAAATGACAGATACGACAAGCATCAGCTTAAACAAGCAGACATAGTCCTTATAGCTGACAGCTTGACAACATCGTCTCCAGTGCCATAGGTGATAGGGAACACCTGGCACACAGGACACCAACGACAACAGTACTGGACCACAAACATAATCAAGTCAGTCCTCACTCAGATATGCCATCTGATCGAGTCGCAAGCCAACTTCACCAGGAAAGAAAAGTACAGTAAAGCTAACCGACAAGACCTGGTCCACATAGTGCTAAGACAGACACACAAAATCATAGAGAAATAGTGCTAAAACGATAATGATGGTAGCACTTGTAGGATCCCGGCTCTGTACAGGACACAGAACCACAGAACATAATTGCAAGCTTGGTCACATCAAGGCACAACAACATCTGAACGCACGACTACAAGGGACTAGTCACGCATCGAGCAGTTCACCAAGAAAAGGACCCACGACAGCAGAGAAATGATAATCTCAGGGAACGCATCTCAAGGACCACGATCACGTCACGAGAACACAACACCCAAGAAAAGAAATGCAGAGTAGAGGGTATTCAATCAGCAGGACTGCCAACAGATTCCCCCAATACTCACAATTGCCAATGCCAATGCCAGAATAACTCCAGCAACAGCATGGCAACAAACGACATCAAGGCACATGAAACCAAGATGAAGTCACATCGAGAAAGATAAACCTCTCAACCAGCGAGAATCTCATAACAACGATCCTCGGCCCATGGGTAATCAGCCCACACGCTTCCGCTGCGCACTCATATGATGCACACAGGCATTAGAAAATATCTCAGTATCTGCATTCAACACATACACGGTGCCATCGCAATTCTTGAAAAATGCAAATAGCACATCACGAGTACTGATCCAGCGAACAATCGATCGCAATTAGCCTAAGAGCAATGGAGAAGAGCACCAGCTTCAGCACAAAGCCCAAAGAAAAATGCTAATCTCAGCATACCCTTACGTCCTGAAATAATTATTGAGCCTTCACAACACATTGGCCGCTGGACACGGCACGTGGCAGAGTGGGTTGTCAGCATTCGCCCCAGTGTTCTTGTGTACCGACGCTCCAGCACGGCGATACTTGAGCCCTATTACCCGCACCGGTTCGTCAGGAACTTCGGGTATGATCAGGGCATCCCTTCAGGTGCAGAGTTTTCTTTGGCCCTCCGGTTGTACAGGCACATGGATGTCCATTTGGTAGCGGCAGCCTAACAGGACTTTCTCTGCCGCGAGGTGGGACAGGGATACCCCATCCTAGAGCAGGAGCGCAGAGGACAGTTTGATATCCACTTCGCACGCTGGTGGTTCAAAGCCAGCAATGTCTTCCGGGAGCATCGCGATGCCATCCGAGCAGCTGAGGAGCAGCGTTTGAGAGGGGAGGATCTGCCTCCTTTGTTTGTAGACCCGGCCTTCATCAGGTCTCACTTCTCAGGAGTCGCCCGAGTCGTGAGCGACATCGAGGAGCAGTGGCGAGAGAAGGGCTGGACGGCCCCAGTTGACAGGAACCAATATAATGGGGCTTTGAAGCCCTTGAAAAGCAGGCTAGCAACAACCTCTAGAGTTTCTTCTTCCTCCACCTCTGGAGCAGCCCCAGGCCCCTCAAAAGCCTATTCTTGGTGGGAGGATTTGCAGGTATCTTGTGGGGTGAGAAGGAAATCCCAGCTGTCCTAACCGATACCCGATGGAGCGCTCGGCGGCAGCACCTTTGCAGAGTGGAGAGCCCACGTGATTAATGCCGTGGGCTGTGCAGGTCCGCTGGAGTATCTTTCTAGCCTTGAAGTGGCGACGACTCCTATGGCCATTCTTGATAGTGTAAAGGCGGCCGCACATGTCCTTTGGGTAAAGACGGAGCAGATAATATTGAAACCCATAAAACCAATAGAGGCTGCAGGTAATCATCTCCTTCGCTAGCTTTTGATGTGCATATGTGTCTTCATATTTTGGAACATGCATTTTTACATATTCCTTTGACAACTGTAGGTGGGGTTGGCAGGGTAGCTGGCGTTGGGCCATTGGAGGGTCCTCCCGATACTGAGATTGGGAGGGATACTACCGTCTCAAAGAGGCCCCGCACTGAGAGTCTTGGAGAGGGGGACGTGAGGTCTTCGTCCCGTCCTCGGCTTGAGGAGGACTCCCCCGCGCTTGAGGCTGTGTCCAGTAAGTGATACACCCAGATACCTGCTGTCTCTGAGCATATGTGCAGTGTTATAAACACATTTTTTTTTTGCTAAATGCAGCTCCCCCGGAAGCTAGGGCCGATGCGAGCTTCTCTCCTTCTCCAGCGGGAGATGACATGCCTCTGGACGAGTCTGCGCTGAATGTTAATTTCAGCTTTGAAGAGCTGATCTCTCCCGCATATTCCATAACTACACTGACTCTCCCTGCATATGCACTGACCTTAGCCCATGTACACAGACCTTCTTTCAGCCTATGGCCCCATGTACATGGACTTCGTTTGTACATGCATGGACCTTGCACTGGCCTTGCCCCTAGCATGCGTGGACTCTACCCCTTCGCCCCAAAATCTGCATCCGTGCATATGCACGGACTCTGTCCCGTAGCCTGAACATCTACACGGACTTCATCCCTTAACCCTGTGCATTCGCATGGACCCTGGCTAAAACATGCACAGACTTTGTTCTTCAACCCCGTGCACAACCTGCATGGACTTTATTCTTCAACCCCGTGCACAACCTGCACGGACTTTGTTCTTCAACCCCGTGCACAACCTGCATAGACTTTGTTCTTCAACCCCGTGCACGACATGCACTGACTTCATTCTTCAACCCCGTGTATATGCAAGGACTTCGTTCTTCAACCCCATGCACAACCTGCACGGACTTTGTTCTTCAACCCCATGCATACGCACAGACTTTGTTCTTCAACCCCGTGCACAACCTGCACGGACTTTGTTCTTCAACCCCGTGCATGATGTGCATGGACTTTGTCTAACCCTGCACGGACCTTGCCTTCACCCTTTGTAGGAACCCAACCCCGTGCATAAGCACGGACTTTGTTCCTTGATCCCGTGCATATGCACGGACTTACCCCAGAGCATGCACGGACTTACTTGAAAAACTTGCATGGACTTTGTCCCTTTGCATCCAAAACCTGCACGGACTTGTCCCAATCTGCATAGACTTCATCCCAGAGTGTGCACGGACCTCGTCCAGACGTGCACGGACCTTAACCCTTCATCCAGCCCAACTGAAACCTACACGGACTTTGTTCTTCACCGGTACGCTCCCTAAACCTTCACCAGTGCACCCTTTTTAGCCTTTCGCCGGTATAGACCTTGAAGACCTTACCCGGCACACCGCTCCTTAAACCTTCACCGGTTTACCCTTTTTAGCCCCTCGCTGGCACGCCTAACTCCTGGCCTCTCTCCGGCACACCCTACACTCTGTCGGTACACTCACTAGTGCCCAGCCCGGCACACTCCGCCCACCTCTTCACTGGCACACCCAACCCCCAGCCCTCTCTGGGACACTCCTAATGTCCTTCGTCGGCACACTCGTCCCCAGGCTCTCCCCAGTATGCCCAGTCCACTTTCGCCGGCACACCCTCCCAGCGCTCAGCCAGCCTTCACCGGCACACCCCTTTCTTGGCCTTCCAATGACCCACTCCTCTACAATAAAATATAAAAAAATAAGAACGAATGAAATTTAGGGAATTTTAGATAAAATGTATAAGCAAGTGCAACACTGAACTTCATGGACCACTCAAATAGGGAGACATTATCAGCATATCTCAAAGGTCATTAAAAGACTTATCAAGGAATGACTTATGAATATTGACATCATCAAAACCATAGAGACACAACACCCTCGACCGGCCAGAACCTTACAACAAAGACCCTGGACCCGTGGGCGACCATCCCACACGCTTCTGCTGAGCACTCAAATAACACACACAGGCATCAAAAATACCTCAGAATCCACAACTCAGTACACACCTGGCACCATCGAAACTCATGAAACTACAATATAACATGCCATGAGCACTGATCCTACTAATAACTAATCACAAGTCGCCTAAGTGCAAACCAGGGAGAGTACCAGCTTCAGCACAAAGCACAAAGAAGATGCTAATCTCAGGTTATCCTTATGTCCTGAAAATAATTACTGAACCTTCATAACACATCGGTCACCAGACACGGCACGACGAACACGGTGCACAACGACTCTTAACATATAATCAGGTTCAAAGCCTAGCAACCGTAGAGCAAAGAAGCGGATCAGGCTCAGAATTAACGCAGTCCACACTTAAGTAGACACATGACAAAGGCTTCACCAAGATAGCACTTCCAAACCTTACCTCAAAAAGATGCCACCAAACACGATGAGAAGAATGAAGCTCACGAACAAAAGCTTACCAGGAAGGGAAAATCCTAGGTTCGCCTGAGCATCTTCTCAATCAAGGCAACAAAGTGACCACTTCAACAGAAGCGAAACACCTCAGGAGCTGAACAGACTCAAGCTGGGATGACCAAAACAACATATGAATGTGCATGGCCATCACACTAATGATAAAAGTCACCAGCCACCTGAACAAACCATGAAAAAACTCTCAGACAATGCACTGCAGATTCACACCTGTCGGCGAACTCTGCCAAGTGTAGCATAATCGAGATAAACACCACGACAGAAGAGTAACTCTATGTCGCAATCTAACAAGAGCAAGTTCATCATCACAGTGCTAACATATAGCACACAAGCACTCACAAAAGAACAGAGTGGCGCAAAACATAAAAACCTAATACCAGCTGTCGACTGTACTGGACCTTAAGGACTCTGGATACTACAATATCTCAGATTCCCATGTACTTTGACACAATAGAGCTCTGATAGCTCAAAAAAATTCTGAACATCTAAGAACACAGCTCTGATACCACCTGTGACGACCTAGACTCTAGATACCGGATATAGCCGAGAGGATTACCGAGTAGACCTGATACCACTTGGAATCTGTGAAGCCTCCCAAGAGCGATAAAAGCTCCGAAGGGATGAAAAGGAGTGTGTGGAGTACAAATACAAGGCACATTTGACATTTGTGTAGTCTACTAGCGCAGTGCCTGGTTGAATCATAGTCAGGGCCGGGCCTTTCCTGTAGTTGAGGATGATCAACATACGTATGGTTGCTATTGCAGCCCTTATACCGAGCTCTACACTCAGCATCCCCCGCTCCTTTGAGGAAGCGAAACCATCTTCCCTTGCTTGACGGGGCACATTGGAGCAACAAGACCTGCTCGGCGTAAAGGCCAGCCAGCCAACTGGTGTAATGGCCGCACCAACCAGCCAGACGGCCACGCCCGCAAAGTGGAAGAAGGGAAAACTCCTCCCACACCTTCTGATGTCCCGTCCCACCAAAAGGAAGATGCTCCGACAGCAGGGAGCGCCTCGTCACATGCCAGCCATGTTTGTAGACTGGATAGCACGGTCTGCTACCCTGTCCACCACCCTCTTTGGGCAGGAGAGCACGCTCCTCAACTCGGGGAGGCTCCTCATCACATACTTACAATCATGAAAGGTAGTCACAATGATGCAACAAGAAGACGACGAGAGAAGCAGTATTGAAGACAAAGTAGCAAAACGAACCAGTCCAAAGGCAGATAGGCCGACAATAGCCTAACTGCTCATCTGCGAAGAGGCCTCCACCAGGTTGAAGAGCTGCCCTTATTGGCCCAGTCGTGATGCCTGATGTACCCTTCCGTTCGGCCTCCCCTCGCTTCTACCTCCCTCCTAAGGTAGTGTCGATGGCGGTCATACGTTGGCCACCGATTGCTAACAGTTCTCATATGCTGGCCACCGATTGCTAAAAATTCTCCTACACCAAGGTTGCGGGAACACAGAGTAACCCTACAACCGCCTGCGCCTTCATCCTCTGAGTCGCCCTCCATGCCACCCCACAGAAAAGGAGAGGGAAGAAGTCACGGGAGAAGATTTGAGCAGTAAAGATGCCCTTTGGGACCTTTTTATAGGCCAGAAGGAGAGCTCAGCTCCAATTGAACCTTGTTCTTCAAAGAATGAAGTGACAAGTCGAGACGCGCGAGGGAAGTACTCGATGGCCCTCCCGTCAGGACGCGCGAGGTGACAAGTCATACCAAGCATGAGAAAACGAGAAGATGTCAGTACCGGGCCAACTATAATATACATCGGGTTCACGACCAACTAGTTGCCTAGTGCTGACAAATGTTGGATAGCAGTGAGAAATAGCTGCCTAAGTCTGAAAAATAGCTTGTAGTGTTAAAATTACAAAAACCTAATAACGTCGACACATGAAGCAAAGGCAGTGGATAAGGGTGAAAAATACTCTATCGGTGGCGACAAGTAGATCTGCAGAGTAGACAAATACAAGGGCAGGGGTGGCAAGTGCTAGAGTATAGACAGGCTTAATCATGCACTGTCACCCGTACTACCAAGCACCATGGCAGCACTGGAAACTACCGATAGACTCAGGATAGGGCAACTAGACCTGCTAGCATAACGATCCATGACTCACCGGACTCTAGGTCAAGATCATTGCTCACAGCGGAACAATCACCAATCGGTCTAATCCTAAGCCAGAGAAAATGACTCACCATAGAAAATGACTCACAGAGACCTAAGGGAAATGTCGAGACCCTCAGCACACCTAGATGCATAGAACGAGGTAAGATGACACCTCCCTATATCCAGAACCATGTCTCGAACTGGACAGAATCGCCGAGACACACACAAGGTCACCTGTCAACCACTGGATCACCCCGGGTTGACCAGAACTAAACACGACACACACATAGACACAGAACAGAACAACGGCCATCACAGCCAATAACAAGACTGTAACGCACCACTATAGGCGCGTTACCTGCTCTGACGCACCAGGGTAGGGGCGTCATGGCAACCAGACCACAACACGAATGAAAGAGCATGTAACGGACCTATATAGGCACATTACACCAGCCTAACGCACCAGGACAGGTGCGCCAGGGCCAACAGACCCAAAACCACCAACACGAACCATGTAACGCACTAGGCTAGGGGTATTACACAACGTGACGCACAAGGGGAGGTCTGTCAGGGGTAACCGACTGACTTGATCTTCGAGGCAGACACAGTCGTCGAGGGACTGATAGCCACAGTCATCGGAAACCACAGCCCGTAACGCACCATCATAGGCGAGTCATAGCATGTGACGGTCCTCTGCTGGTCCGTCACACCAAGAGCGTAACATACCACTCTAGGCGCGTTACAGCCATGTGACGGTCCTATACTGGTCCGTCACACCAACCTTGTCTCGAAGAATGTGAAATGACCAATGGCTGTGGCGGTCTATCGTGGGACCGTCATACAGTGTGACGGTCACTGGAATGACCGTTACACAAAATCGGCGAGCAAAACAGGGGAATGGCCGAATCTGCCCGTTCCCCACCCCATTCACGCTGAAGCACAGGGGAAACAAAGCCACACGACGATACAACACTCCTGAGGTCTAAAAACACCGCATGCACGTATTAAAATGTGAGATTAGGGTGATTCCGACGAATCGACCCTAAATGAGTCATCAGGATTCCCGGACTCCTACCGGCCCCAGATGACAACCAATCGACACGAAACTTATAGGAATGGGATCCTGACATCCCAGCGGTCGTTTTGACACTAATTTTACCAAGAATGGTTGCCATTTTTCGGCGAACCCCACAAACCCCAAAAACTACAGTTTTCTTATAGCAGAGAATTATGGTGAGCTACGAATTCTGGGCTTGTTCTTACTTATAGAGGCTTAATTTTGGTGTTGGAACATTAGGATTAAGGTTGGGTAGTCTTATCCTAAGTTAGTTTCAGTTCTAGTGTAGTTTAGACATCCTTGCCCCCGAGTTCGAACTCTCACGGAGAGTCCCGCTCGGATTAACACAGTTTCTGCACTAGCGGTCTGTCGTGAGACCGCTATAGTACTCTGGCGGTCTACTATTGGACCATTTTTCTTCCTTCACTCACCGCCCTTTTTCTGTCCCCCTAGCGGTCTTAGCTTCGACCATTTTCCATCTTTGGCGGTCTTAAATTAGACCGTTTATCAGTTTTCTATAGGTTTTAATTAACTCCTTTTTTTTAGCCTGCCGCACTCTCTCTCTCTGTATCGCTCTCATGAGGTCGGGTCGCATTCATTCATCCATGCATCCATTCATTTAAGTATACACAACAAAACAACAAAAAGAGTTTCATTCCATTCCACTAATGAAGAAAGGAAGAGTACAAAATCACTCGGTCGGTCTGTCTCCCAGACCGTCACTATCACCGGTACCCTCATGTCTCTTCTCCGACGGGACCATGGCTGTACTGCCCTCCGCTCGGCTCCGTCTTCTGTCCGCCTCCTCGTTCCTCCACTGGCTGGAGGAACTAGTAAGGAAATCTACAACCGAGCCACTCTGTGCACTGCTTCATGCACTGCCCTGTTCCCCGCTCTGAGATGCACTCCTCTCAGGTCCCCAGACTATCATCTGCATGGCCTTCTCCATTCTCTGTAGCTTGATCTTCAACTCAAAGATCTGACATCGCGCCTTCCTCGTCTCTATCTGGTAGCACTCTAGGTCCGCTGTCCCTGGGTGAAAATGCTCCAACTCCACTCGGGATCACTCCAGCTCTCCTGAAGTCACTCCGCTTCAGCACAGAAGTGCTCCGACTCTTCCCGGGATCACTCTAACTCCGCTCGAGCACGCTCTGCCTTGGTCAATGCCATGGTCATCTCTCTCACCTGCATAAGCATTCAACATAGTCAGTTAAGGCATTTGCATCATAAAGCATCTAAAGTCTAAGGAACTCAGGTTTGGGTTCACTTACCCTCTCCGCGAGAGTAGCCTCAGCCTCCTCAGCCCGGGCAACCGCCGGAGCAAAGTCAACATCTCGCTCAGCCCTACCTCCCGCAGGCTGTGACGATGAGGATGGTGCATCTGGTCCCGCCCGTTGCGCTCTCTTGGCTCCCTGCATTTTTTAGTCAAGGTTAGTCAATAAGCATAGCATAAGCATAAATTAAGTCCAAGGTTCAGTTAAGCTTACCAGAAGCTTATGTGTTAGCTATGTCTATGTTTTCTCCAATATTTGGAACCCATGGGTGAGATGCCCACTACCCACGCTCACCCCCGCCATGGAGGAGGACCGGCAGCTCCGGGTGCACCACTCCTGAGATGGGAGCGGACGAGAAGCCCCATCTGAAGCCCCGGTCGGCCTCCCTCGCTGTCCACTGCCGCTGTTGCCCTTCACAACCACCACCACCGTCTCCGACGTCAACTGTCCCCACTCCTCTCCCTCTTGTTTCCTTCGCCATGTTTCTCACTCCACCATGCCCATACACACAACTCCCCCCTCTAGCTCTCCTCTTCTCACGTCCGCCATGCACGTCCACCGGCCCCCTGTTCCTTTACACCCTGTATAGCCAACGCACTACCATTCCCACCTCCACTGAACCTGCACTCCACCCCCCTACCAACCCACACCCCCTCCATACAGCATAGCCCTCTCTACTTTCACCCCACAGATCCCGCTCCCCAACACCCTCACGTGCAGCCTCCATGCGGCCTGCCCCTCCACCTACAAATGCCACCGCGGCCCCCCCTCCATGCAGCATGCCACCATCATCTCCAGCCCCCTTCCAAGCAGAATGCCAGCATGCAGCACCGTCGAAGGGAGAGTAGAGCGTCGCCAGCGATGACGTGTCCCCTCCCCAACAACGCCAGTGTGTGCCCCCCCTGTCGGTCATCACCTGCAACCTTAACGAACGTCGCTAGTCCCCTATCGGTCACCGTTCTGAGCACACCTACCTCTCCGAGTAGGCCAGGCATGGTGAAGCCCCCCCTCCAGCATGCCGCCCCCTCCTAGCCACTCCATCCCGCCATGCATAGCCAGGCCACCCTTAACCAGTGCCTACGCTACCACCGGTGACCTAGCTCTGATCGTCACCGTCGTCTATGCCCTATGGCTGCTCTAGCTCTCCTATCTGCCACCTACAGGGTGGGCCGAGCAAGCGTCGAGTTCCTCACCGGCTGTCATCGTCGTCGTGAGAACCATCTACCATCGCCACCGATGCCTCTGTGCCTGCAGTCCTACCGCAGCCCACCATCATGCCGATGTCACCGATGCTACAAGCCCGCCAACGGTCCGAGCTGTAGCCGAGATCCTACCGAAGTCGCTAATGACCTCACTATTCTCTCTCTCTCTCTACCCATCCTCTCTCTTTCTCTCTCCTCCCTCCCCACGTAAGGTGTATGGGCCACGGGCATCATCTCTCTCATCCTCTCTCTCTCAATCTAATTCCTTCTCTCTTCTCTCTATCTCTTTAACTATCACAACAAAAAAAAGAAAAGCACAACCCATCCCCCGGATCTTTCTCTCTTTCTTACTCTACTATGTTGTGCAGCATCTCATCGAAGATTTTAGTCATGGCCCTCTGGTAGGTAGCACTGGCATTCTTCAAACTGAACGGCATGCTCTTGTAGTTCAAGATCCCTTTGGGAGATCTGAAGGTAGTGTGATCCTTGTCTTTCAAGGACATCCGAATCTGATTGTAGCTAGATGATCCATCCATGAAAGATAGAGCTTCATGTCTAGTGGCCATACGACCATTGTTTCTGTGATTGGAACTGGGAAGTCATCTTTCGGACAGGCTTTATTGAGGTCCTGAAAGTCAATGCAGATGCAGACTTGACCATTTTTAATTTTAACTGGGACTATGTTGGCGAGCCAAATCGGGCAGATACATGGCTCGATGAAGTCAACCTCTGCCATTTTATTGACCTCAGCCACAACTTGGTGTTCCAGCTCATGGCGCATGCACCGCTGGGGTTGTTTGATTGGTGTGGCTGAGGGCGATACAGCTGGGTCATGCTCCGCTACGAAGGAATCTAACCCTGGCATCTCTTTGTATGTCTAGGCGAAGCAGTCTTTGTATTCGAGCAGGAGTTGCTTATAGTCCTGCCTCTCTGCTTCGGTGAGGAGGGCACTGAGGAATGTCTACTGAGGGGCTCTATCTTCACCCAGATTGATTTCGATGAGTTCATCGACGGTTGCCTGGCCACCATCCTCCAGCTCAGGAGGTGTGGGCTGAAAGTCGATGAAGTCTTCATCATCGGTGTCGGCTTCATACACCCGTGGGTCTTCAGAGCCAATAGTTGAAGCGAATGGGACTGGAAGGCTGTTGCTACTGGGTCTAGACAGAGGTAGTCCCGAGCCATCCATGTCGAACTAGCAGCCATCGATTGGCATCCTGGAGGCTTGGTTGGGGTTGTCTGCCAACACCAGTGATGCCTCACGGTCTTTGTTCTGGGGACCTTCCTATTGTGGAAAGTGCAGCGAACTAGGTTCTTCAATTGGCTGAGAGGCTGTGGGGGTCTCCTCCATCTCGACATCCTCGTGGATGGACGAGGAAGCCTCTTCAAGTGCTAGAACTGGAGTACTAGTTCTGGCGGGAAGTGGAATGAAGATCTCCCCTCCCTTATATCCCGAGCTATCGAACTTAGCATTAGCGACAACTGGGTCTGTGGCAAGCTGCACCGGTCCTATGGTGTGGACCACGTGGTCAACACAGAAGTCAGGGTCTTGGTCATAGTCGAGACCTCTAGTGTCTTTCTGAGAGAACGGGGGTTGCCCCCAGACTTGTGAGAGTGTCTATGGTGTGACACCACTATGGGGGTGGCAGCCACAAGAACAATGAACCTTGGACCTAGGATTGCAAGCGCGACCGAACGAACATGTGGATTAAATCTGGGAGCCGGTAGACAAGATGGGTTGGCAGCTCGAAAGGGACATACATAGGCCAAGCCCAGTGGGATGAAAAAGATGAGATTTGACAGCTCGAGTGGGACATACGGATCAAATCTGCAAGCCGATAGACAAATAGGGTTGGCAGCCTGAGGAAGGCATGCATAGGCCAAGCCCGTGGGGACAAAAGAATGGACTTAACAATCCCAATGGGATATGTGAGTCAAGTCTGAAAGCCAAGAGGCGAGATGAGTTGACAGCCCGAAAGGGGCATGCATAGGCCAAACCCAAAAGAAGGAAAGGACGGATTCGACAGCCCTAGTGGGACGTGAGAGTCGAACCCGAAGACCAATAGGCAAAATGGGTTGGCAGCCCGAAAGGGACATCCATAGGCCAAACCCAGAAGAAGGAAACAACGGGTTTGACAGCCCTAGTGGGACGTCAGAGTCAAATCCAAAAGCCAATAGGCAAGAGGTGGGTTGACAGCCTAAAAGGTACATGCATAGGTCAGTACCCAGACAAAAGAAAAGACGGATTTGACAGCCCTAGTGGGACGTGAGAGTCAAACTTGAAAGCCAATACGAGATGAGCTGGCAGTCCGAAAGGTACGTACGTAGACCAGACCCAATAGAAAGAAGGGTGGATTTGACAGTCCTAGTGGGACGTGAGAGTCAAACGCAAAAGTCGAAAGGCAAGAGATGGGTCAACAGCCCGAGAGGGACATACGTAGACCAGACCCAAGAGATGAAAATGATGGATTTGACAACCCTATTAGGACGTGAGAGTCAAACCTGAAAACCGATAGGCTAGATGAGTTGGCAACCCGAAAGGGACATGCATAAGCCAGACCCGGTGGGACAAAAGAGTAAGTGGGTTCAACCGCCCGAAGGAGACATATGAGCTAAACCCGGAAGCCGACAAGCGAAATGGGTCGGCAGCCCGAAAGGGGCATACAGAGGTCGAGCCCGGCGAGACTAGAAAGACAGATTGGCTAGCCCAGAGAGACATGGGATCCGAACCTGGGAAGTCCAAAACATGAGTAATCCCAATGGGACAGAGCATGACAATGTCGGGACGCCCTGGTGATGACTGGGTGTCACAGAATGACATGGGGGATATAACCAAAGCATCAGTATAATGCCTTCGCCATTATAGAGTGGAGTCGCTGACTTAGAACCACCCATGAAGCATATTGAAAGAGGATTGTTTTTTTTTTTCACATTACCAACCTCACCGCCCTTTCGGATTTTCGCCGAGATTAGCCCCCTTTAGCTTTTTCCGGTAGGGGGTTACCCATTTTTGCTTGAGACGCCCTTTCGGGTTTTTAAGCTATCACAAGTCCATGCATACGTAAGCCCATGTAGGGTTTTGGCCTTAGGGAAAATCAAAGTCCATGCATTCTTAAGTCCGTGCATGTGTCTGGCTGTTGAATGTTTAAGTCCTTGCATCTTTTGTATCAGAAGTTTGCACAAACTGTTGCAAGGTCCGAGCATATAGAAGTCAGTGCACATCTCATGTCCGTGCACATAAAATCCCGTGCATCTTTCTCACTGTCTTCAAAGTCCATGCACATCTTTCTCTAGTAGAGTTCATGCACTTAAAAGTCCATGCACATCTTACGTCTACATTCTGTGCACTTTCTCACAAGTCCGTGCACATTTTGGCTTTGTGTTAAAACAAAGTCCATGCACAAACAACTCAGTGCACATTTTGCATTTCACCATCAAGTCTGTGCATATGTCCAAGTCCGTGCATTCCCAATTCTGCATAGAACAAGTCCATGCATATTCAAGGTTACTCGTTTGTTAAGTCCGTGCACATATAAGTCCATGCACGTTTCTTCCAAACCAAGTCCGAGCACTTTTTCTGTTAAAAGGGAAAACTAAAGTCCGTGCACTTTCTGTCTAACTGAAGTCTGAGCATCCTCAAGTCCATGCACGCTTTCAGCAAAATAGGTTCGAGCATGCTACACTTGTTAAAGCCTGTGCATCTTTTGACTAATCCAAGTCAGTGCACATTTTATACTTCAAGTCCGTGCACATCAAACCCTGTGCACATTCTGGACTTAGACTGTTTGCTATTGGGTTGCATCGCAAGTCCGTGCAAGTTTTACCCTTCAAGTCCGTGCACATTCACTTTAGTCCGTGCACATCTCTATAAGTCCTTGCACTTCTTCATAGAGTCTATGCATGTCTAACATGCATGAACAGTAGCCATTTACCTTATGATAAGACAAGTTCGTGCAGGGTATGATCAGCTTTTCTTCTGACAATATACTGAGTTCATATAATTCTTTATCACTGTCTAATTGTTCCTATTTTTGACAGGACGCTTGTTCTCCAAGAATGAGGAACGCACGTGATCCGAGGACAAAAGAAAAACCCTGATTGCGACACGTGAAAAGTAGTGAAGCTCAGATGCTGCTACCTAGCAAAGAATCTCAAAAGAAGCTTCCAAGGAAAAGGTGTTTTACACACGCCCTCTATCTGTTGGACATATACATATATACAAAGAAGAGACGATAAGAGAAGAACACAAGATAACAGAAGTGAAAAGAAGTGACAAGATAACAGTCTGTGTTTCAAATTTTTCTGATTTCTTTGTTTTATCTTTGAACTCCTGTTTTCACAAGCTGTGTGTCAGCGGTTGTGGCAAGCTGTGTACAAGTCCCTTGCTGGTAGAGTGCCAGCAGGGCTAAGGTGGCCCTCCCAAAGGTACGATGCCCACAATTCAGGGGCTGACTGGATGCCAATTGGGGCACTAGGTCCCTCTCTCACACAACCCCACGGTGACCGCTCAAAGTGGAACACTCCGGAGTCGGGCACTCCCTCCCTCGCTCAACGGAGTAATTTTCGTAGATATTAAATAAATAAGCACTAGATATGGAGCACGGTTTAGGGCTTACCCAGTTGGTTTGAAGAAACCAACTCCGCTCGAAGACGAGGGTGAACGGGGAAGTATGGGTTCCCCGCACACTGCGTCGTAGTCGCTTCCCCCTGTTCAAGAATACATGCACTACTCCCCACACAGGGGGGTTGGACTAGTGGAGGGGGACTAAATATTACATTAAAATACTACCTCCACACAGGGAGGGGCGTTAAGTCGGCCAGGTGCGGTAAGGGAGAAGAACACTAGGTTATCGAAAAGTCACTCAACCGATTCTGCCAGCTTCTGGAACGAACAGACCGACAGTCGCTGTTGACGCCACCACGGATGGTAACGAACTCGGATGACACCGAAACCAACGCCAAACTTTCACTGACTGGTCCAGGAAGGCTTCAGAATTTTCGGGGAACAGTCCGAAGTAGTGGCTGGTCGAGGCTGGCTCTGGAACTGGGGTGTTCTGTTCTGACTAGGACTACTCTCAGGGCGCAGTAGCAGGAAGACGATGCCCTCACGAACACTCCCGGAGTCGAAATGGTGCGGGACCAGAATGGACGCGTTCGTGTATGAGTCTTCTTAGATCTCCAACTAGGAAGGACACCAGAGGAGGTCAGGGCCGGGGGATATGTCCAGAATAGTGGTGGGGGGTCTGGTCAGATTCAGACTGACCTGATCTACTACCTTGGGGTAGAAAAATCAGAACGGGCTGCTCCGGGTCAATTGACGCCCCGCTTGTTGCGTTGGATAGAAGACTAGTGGGACTCCACTCCGGCTAAGTGGCACGCCAAGGGGAGCCGTGGTGTGGTCGCTGGAGCTTCTATATGTCGTCTCTGGTTGCCTGCCGGACTGGTTCTGCACAGTCTGTGGCGGATGACTCTTAGGAAGGCGGCACCGTCACGATCACTCCCGAAGTCGAAATGGTGCGGGACTAGAATGGACACGTTCGTGTATGAGTCTTATTTGATCTCCAACTGGGAAGGACACCAGAGGAGGTCGGGGCTGAGAGATATGTCTAGAAGAGTGGTGGGGGGTCTGTGGTGACTCTGAGTGGACTGACCTGCGCACCTGGGGGAGAAAATTCAGAACGGACAGCTCCGGACTCCAAATGTGGCTCCGCCGATCCCCTACCTCGGTAGGAATGCAACTACTGATGAGAAGTGTATGATCCTAAGTGCACCGGAGTGCATGCAAGAATGTAGCCTAGAAACTAGCAAACAATGAGCAAAAGAGGATGACAAGTAAAGCAAGTATCATGCTAAAGCAAGTAGCAAGTAAGGGAGAACAATAATCAGCGCCAAGATAGCATAAAACAAGTGATATGATATGGTAATCAAACTGGAGGCTTGGGTGCACTATAGCGCAACAGGGACGGTCTGTAGCAGACCGTTCAGGGAGTGTGACGGTCCTAGTTTGATCGTTCAACAGTAGGGAGTAGTGAAATAGGACTGACAAAAATCACAAAATGTTGAAGTGAATGAAGACTGAGAAACAGGGGGTGTACCTGGATGAGCAGTCTAAAGATAGACCACTCCAAGCTGGAATGGACCTGCAACAATCGCAGAATATCAGCAAAAATGACCAGCTAAAACCATAGGCATACCTGGGCTAGCAGAATGGACGGCCGAGATCAGGCCGTGGAATCTAGTGAACGGGCGGAACGAGACCACCGAAGACAGCAGGTTCGCAGAAGAGACAGCACCGTGAGCGGACAGGAATGGCCGCTGAACAGTCGCTCAGATGATTGGATGGCTCTGACGAGACCGTACGAACGCCAGAAGATAGAAACGAGAGACACCAGAGAACGACCTGAAGCAACTCAAAGAAGGGAACTAACCAAGCACAGAAATGGGTTAGCAAATAACTAACACGATGGGCACTAGGTGTCCCACCGTGATCGCCAGAAATTTGGATGTAGATATATTTTCCCACCTCTCTTAACCCTTCTTTAATGCCCCTACTATATCAATAGAGAAATAAACGAAATGCAAGTAGAAGGGTGCAAGGGGACGTGAGTGTGTGTGTGTGATCGCCACCAAGGTGCTGAATGTGATAGACACACCGTACCTTGGAAAGAGGAGGGAGACACTCGCCTGTTACCAACACTGCGAAGATAAGCGACCCTGTATGAACCGCTCTTATGATGCGCGATCGATAGACAGACCGCCCGTCAGTGCTGAGAAGGAACGCGGGACGAAGACGTGTGGACGGAAGAACGGCTCAGAGGCAGCCACAAGAGGATGAAGAACGGCGAAGGTAAGACCGCCCTTCCCTTCAAACGGACGGCAAAGAACTGCGCAAAGCCACCACACCTTAAATTGAAGGTCTTGAACCTCCACTCCTTCCGGCCGGCCAGAGGGGATGGCCCTCGTGTTAGAATGCTGCTAACCTGTAAAAGAAAGTGTAGAACACAAGAAGAAACCCAATATCAGAACTATGAAGTGTAGAAACTATAAAGGATCTATGCTCCTGCTTCATCTCTTCACCCTCTCTTTGCTCCTTGGCCATTCTCCATGTGGGCTTTCGACATTGTCGGCCCGCTCGATGATCCCAATTCTCAGACCAAACAAAAATCTTTCATCCTTACTACAACTGAGTACTTCACCAAGTGGGCTGAAGCTGAAGCATACGCGGAGATCAAAGTGACCACGGTGTGCCGCTTCATCATGAAGAACATTATCTCATGATTCAGAGTGCCAAGTAGCATCGTCACCGACAACGGACCCCAGTTCGTTTCTCAAGAGCTCCAGGACGTATGTAAGAAGTTCAATATTGCATTACATCATTCATCTCCATATTATCCTCAAGGTAACGGCCAGGCCGAAGCCACTAACAAAACCCTTATCAAAATCATATAGAAAACATGCGAATCTCACAAGTTCTCTGATTGGCTAGAAAGATTAGTGGAAGCTTTATGGGCTTACCACACCTCCGTCTGTACAACTACGGGGCAAATCCCCTATGCTCTCACCTACGGGATGGAGGCGGTGTCCCCATACGAGATCTTGATCCCTTCCCTAAGGGTATAGCTCGATAAGGGACTTAATCTCGATGAACGTCGAGAGGCATTACTCGTCTAGTTGGAACTTTTAGATGAGAAGAGACTCAACGTGGCCGATCACGTGTCCGTTTATCAAAAGAGAGTTTCGCGTTATTTTCAAAAGAAGGTAATCGAGCACAAATTCCAAGTAGGTGATATGGTTTTGAAATGCAAGTTCATCCGGTCTGCAGGTCCTAGGTCTAAATTACAACCTAACTGGGAAGGGTCATTCGTCGTTAAAGAGGCTTATCCAGGAAATGCGTACCGCTTAGTTAATACAGAAGGTGAGGAGCTATCTCACGCTTGGAATGGGTTGTATCTTAAGCATTTCTTCCCTTAGAGTCAAGCCAGTGCCAACCTGGTAGCAAGATGTCTCTTCCCTTGACCACAAAGGAGGACCCCGAGTACGACAATCACGCACTACACGGTGACTTTGGTCTAGTTTTCCCTCTACCATGTGACACCGTCTCTCCTCTGGACATACCTAGGGGAAGTGAAGGTCCCTTGATGTGACACCACTAGGGAGAAATGCAGCAATTAGACAAGGGCCCTCGGACCTACCACGTAAACACTGTCAACCAAAGAGCGAGACCCGCGAAAGTGGCCGAACCACTGTTGCTCACACACGAACCCGGGTGACTCGGGGATGCCGAGTGGAGGTGGTGGATTAGGTCCCTAGTTGGTAGAGTGCCAGCAGGGCTTAGGTGTCCCTCCCCAGGGTGCGAAGCCCACAATTCAAGGGCTGGCCGGGTGCCAATCAATTTAATAATTATACCAGAGTCCAATCCAAACGACAGACAAGTGTAGTCTAACAGGAGAGAAAAACGTACACTGAGGTCGGGAGAAGCCCGACACAGGTACCGCTGGCAACCACGGACACGCCACATCAGGAATCGCAAGGAAGCAGAGACGACCACACATGAAAAGCAGGGGTGAGCCTCGTGCCACTGGCTCAGTAAGGGTCATGCAGATCCCCACTGAAAAATAACACAGTAACACAGAACGACAGCTAAAATAACTGGAGTAGTAAAGCAGGAAAACTACTACTAGAAAGCTGTAAAGGAAAATCAGGAACGGAAGGAGTAGGAACCGCTAAAAGAAAAGAGAAAAGTCGTAAAGGAAAGAAACACGGCTACCAGGTAAGGCACGTCTCCCTAGATTACTTCAAACGTCAACAGAAAGGTGAACCCTGATCTCACAGAGTCAGGCATTACCGTTCCATCGACATAGCACAAGGCCTAAGGCGAAGGCCTACGAAGATAGGGGAAAAGCCTAGAAAAGACCTAGACAGACGGCAGACATAGACGCAACACGACTAGAGTGTCGTTCATGTTATCCTAAGCTGACCTTGGGTAAGGCCAAGGAAAGACTAACCTGGGAAGGTCACGACACATGAGAAACGCGAGAGTCACGTGTCACGTGACGGAAGCACCTCCTCACTAGAAGAACAGCCAGATGCGTCCACTGATGTCTTATACTACGCCACAAGTATCTCGCTACGGACGGCGAGAATGACGAAGACTGAGATACTCACTGAACTGAACCAGGAACTATAGTAATGAGTGACTAGTCAGGGTCACGCCCGTCGGCGTTCGTCCAAATGCCCCTGGCCACGTGTGCACACACCGACTCTTGCCTAGAGCCAGGCCTCTAGCTAGTTTTTTCCCCCAGTAGGATACTACTGTAAAGCAAAGGCCCACGAAAACTAACTTAAAAATCGTATCTTGGGAACTGCCCCGTCACCACTCCCAGGTGGGCTGACACTCGCGGTCGTCAGGCTACGACTAGTGGAGGCTCACTAGACACAGAGACTCGGAAACACGAGTGCTAAAGTACAGGTAGGCCAAGCAGCACTGTCACACGTACTACAAAGCACCAAGGCAGTACACCAAGCTGCCAACAGACTCAGGACAGGGCAAGTAGACATGCTAACACAACGATCCATGAGTCTCACGACTCGGAGTCAAGATCGTCATACAAAGTGGTAACACACCATCGATCGGTCTAATCCTAAGCCAGAAGAAACGACACATCCATATAAAACGACACACAGAGGCCTGAGGGATTACCAAGACCCTCGACACATCTGGACATGCAGATCAAGGTAAGACAGTACCTCAAGACATCCAGAACCATGTCTTGAGCTATTCAGAATAGTCGAGACACGCACAAGGTCACCTCTCAACCATTGGTCTCACCAGGTTGACCAGGACCTAACAACGACTCCGACGCAGTACAGAATCCTACTCATTGCACAAACACTCTTGGCTACCTTATAACATGGTCATAGCCCTCATAGGATGTCAGAAGACATCCATGGGACAGCGGGCTAACCATGAGGTCGAGCCAAGATGATTGGAAAACAAAAACATCAGAAACCCAACTCTCTAATGGTACGCGGTCTAGTGCTTGGCCGCTCAGTGACCTAAGCAGTCGAGCAAAGGGCCGCTCACCAGTAGAGGGCACTGACACGGGACAGTCTAATGCCTGGCCACTCAATAACATAAGCGGTCGAGCAAGAGCCGCGAAGTGACTGGAGCGGTCAAGAGATAGGCCACTAAACTCAGTCAACCTACAACCTAAACGGTCAAGAGGGAACTGCCTGCAGACTTACGCGGTCTAAGAAAGGACCACAAACAAGACTGACACTAACCGATCTAAAACCCTGACTATGGTCAAGCCTCCGTTCGCGGTCTACCGATGGGCCACGAAGGAGTCTAGACGGTCTAATGAAAGTCCACCCAAACCAACCGACTTAAAACAGTAATTTGGTCAAAATGGTCAAAAGTGGTCTAGCAATGGATCGCTAAAGGCATGAAACGGTCAAGCGAAGGACCGCTCCACTAATCGCCTTAAAACTGTTGACTAAAGTCAACAATGCTTAACGGTCTAGCAATGGACCGTTGAAGCAAGTTGAACGGTCTATCGTAAGACCGCTCAACGGACCTGAGCGACGAAGGAAAAGGGCACGGCCAGCAAAGGGCCGTTCAAAGGGTTTAGACGGTCCTGCAATGGACTGCGAATCACATGGGACGGTCTATCGTGCGACCGCAAAGACCCCCAACTGACATACATAAACGGTCACACATTGGATTGAGCTAAGGATACAACGGCCACTGTAACGACCGCGTAGGCGTTATGGCAGGAAAACTATGGGATCGGCTAGGTCTCGGCCTTTCCACGCCCCGTTCGCTCTGAAACGAAGGGGATACAATCACAATGACACTACCGACCTTCCACACTCCGGAAGGGGTCAAATCGACGAACAAATGGCTAGAAACGGGCAATTCTACCGAATTGACCCAAATAGAACCACATGGTTCTGGGGCTCCTATCGGCCCCAAACGGCCATCAATCATGGCAAAATCAGCGGGAATGGAATATTGACATTCCAGGGGCTCAAACGACACCAACTGATCTGAGAACCGTCGTCGTTTTCCAGCGAACCCGATGAACTACCCAAAGGCATGATTTTCCCAAAACTAAACGAAACCCACTTGTTCTTGCATCGTTCGACGTGAAATTGCGAGGGGACATAGCAGAGAAGTAGAGCGCCCATCTCCCTATCTTCACCGAAGATTTCGTGCGCCGAAGCGACTAAACCGCACCAAAAACTGCCAAATCAATGAACCGCGTCGGCTTTGAATCCACCGAGGGATCGCACCACGCCACGCTCAATTCGCCACTCCATCACGCTCCAGGTTCACTCCATCGCGTCCCCGCCTCAGCCAGCTCGGCAACTGTGGCGACCCGGGATCCGAGTACCGAAAAGGAATCGGCGCAACCTGAACCTCGGCCCGCCTCCCACGAGCCCGAAGACTCGGAAGGGAAAAATGGATGGTGTGAGAGTGCGTAAGAAGCTAAAGTAACTGCAGGGATAGCACAATATACAACAAAATAATAATACAGAAATTAAATAAATAAATAACTGCTACAAGGTCCAGTACATCTTATGTCTAAAATAAAGTACAGTCAACTGAAAAAAAAGTACAAGTACACGGGATAAACCCTGGCTCTGGCAACTGGCACTAACCTCGGCTACTGGAACCACGCTGAGCACCTTCCGCACCACCTGAAGTGCCGGCCTCGCCTGAAACATGGTGAAAACACACAGGGGATGAGCCTCTAAGACGAAGGCACAGTAGGGATCCCCCGAACCCTACCTCGCACGAAAAAACCCGGTGCTACAGCAGTAAAACTATCCCTACAAAGCAGTAAAGCTACGCTAGCTTAACAGGAGTACGGTGGAACCAACAAGCTGGAATAAATAAACGAAAAATCATCTATTCTAACAGTACCGTACTACTGAACCTCGGTCTGACAAAACTTAAGTCCACACCTACCGGCAGACAGGAGCACCTCCCACTAGAAGAACGACCGGATGCGTCCCCTGACGTCTTACACCGGTGACAAGTGGTGCCTACGTCATTCGGTCGCCTCGACCTTGGTGATGCCCAACTACTCCAGCACAACGGTGCCTACGGCACCCCTACTGCCCCGACCTCGACACTGTCTCATAATGGGAAGACATTGTGACGCCCCTCGGGCGGCATCCTACTGAGTCACAGGTCCTCTGACGGACACTATGTACGGATACAGAACTACCCACATAAGAACGTAATGACCCGGGGACCATCACGAATGACAGAATTGTCCCATGACTTGCAAGCACATGTAATCAGGCTCTCATGCCCCCCCATAAATGCCTTTCATGGCATATAAGCCATGTAATCTAGTCAGGGAGTGGATCCCCCGCCTCGCTGGAACCAGTCTCTCTGTCCCCAGTTATCCCTGTTGTGTTGTTGTTGCCCTATCGCTGTTGCACGGACTAAGCCCTCCCGACGTCACGGCATCCAGGGTCCCTGACTCTCTCTTCGGTAGTAGAAACAAAGGTCTTCGGGCTCTGCCCATTGTAAAATAAACACTGACTCCTTGCGGTTGGTGGGAAAAGATGTCCCGTACACGACTCCCCACAGTCGCCTGCGCACTCACACCTGCGGAACCTCCGTCTCTCCATGAGTCGCCCATCTCCCGAGCACACGTGTCGTGTCCTGGTGACGCATCCCCAGTTAAAAATTTGGTTCCATAGGTGATCGTTGAGAAATTGGCTGGCACGCCCGTATTCCATCCAGCCATCCATGTTCCAGTCTTCCAGAACGATTAACCATGTGCTACTCCCTCCAGTGCGTTCCTATCGTTCTTTCCACCTTCATTTCAATACCTTAGGCATTCCCGCATGCCAAGTCGACCTATCTCGGCCTTCCTTAAAAGGTCAGTGTACATCCCCGTCGTGAGGAAAAGAACCATAAAGTGAAATTCCCCACGATCGCAAACAACCATAAGGCACATGTTCTTCACCAGCTCCTCAATATCTTGTTCATCATCAGTCGTGGGCTCATCTTCATCTTCGTCGCTCCACGTTGCCTTCATTACTTTCGACTTCTTACCCTTGACCATTTTTCCTTTCTTCTTTTGCAGCTCGGGGCATTCACATTGCATGTGCCCCAGCTTCTTACACTCATAACACATTACTTCAGCCGCTTTTGATGGTTCGTTTCTTTGCTTCGGCTGCCTCTTTCCTTTCTTGAATTTTCTGCCAAATCACCTCCTTTGGCAGAGAAACTATCCTACTTTTCTTGTTAACATGGCAACTTCTTCATTGTCGATGGTTCCCATCGACTCCTCTTGACTTGAGACACTTTCTGGGTATGCTTTCAAAGCGATTGACTTTTTCTTCTTCGTGTGACCCTTGAAACCCTAGCTCGGAATCAGGGGTTTTTTTAGCAAAAATTAGGTCCCATTTTCTTAATAAAAGTCATAGATAATACTCCCAGGAGTCCCCAGGATCAAATGAAACCTTATTTGGCTCGAAATCTGTGGAGAAAATGATGGAGCAAGGACTCCATTCGGCCATGGATAGAGAGAGAAAAACAAATTGAAGCAAGGATCTCGACCATGGAAGATGGTCTCGCGATAGACCGCCACCATCACAAAATGGTCCATCGAGCGATCGCTACTCAGGCTGTCAGTGGAAAATAATAATAAGATAAATATTCCTATTTATCCAAAGGCCAAGTCAAACTGGCCGACGCAGGACTCTCATCCAGAAAAGTGGTCGCTCGATGCACCGCCACCTTAATAAAAACAGTCCTTTGCATGATCGCCTTTCAGGGTGTCAGTGGAAAATAAATAAGAGATAAATATGTCCAGTTTTCTCAAAGGCCGAGTCAAGGTAGGATTCTTGCGCATGAAAGTGGTCGCTCGATAGGCCGCAACCTTCATCAAACGGTCCATCGTAAGATCGCTATTCAGGTGGTCGGTAGAAAAAGACAAACATAGGATAAATATGCCTATTTACCCTACAGACCAAGTTAAACCAAGGCCAATCAAGCCCTAATTCGAGAAAATTCGAGAGCAAGCCCAATCAGGGAGAAAATACTCATAAAACAGGTCCAAAGAGATATCTAAAAATGGCCCAATGAATAATTGACAACTTGAAGCATTTAAAAATAAGGGTAAGAAAAAGGACTCAACTCAAAAGTAAAAAATGGGTGTCAACAGATGCCCCTCCTTAATGTCCTCTTTGCAGGGGAGGGAGCGGAGGTGAAGCGAAAGTGACATGGGACATGGAGATGAAGCGAAGTGGACTAAAAAGCGGGCGTTAAGGCAAAACAACACCCGTTTCTCTGCCAGCAAGTAGCGAGAATTGTCCGAAAAACTCTAAACCAAACACAAGGAATAATTAGACCAAAAGGCGACACCAATCTGGAGGAACTAGCTAAATAAAGGCAAGATAAAAAGGAGGCAACCTCATTGAGGGACACAATCCACAGCCAATGAGGGAATCAAAGCAGGCAGAAAATCAATAAAGAGACAAACTAAAACTCCAGACGGGTGACTCTTAGTCAACCAAACCAAGTGAATAGACCAGAGAGAACCTTCCAATTCTGAGTGGAATTGCTCCTCTTACTCAGACACTGAACACATAGTAATCCATTACTAATGGGACATTTTCAGACAACTCATGGGTCATGAATGCTCAAAAGATGCGCATGATGCATGCTGGGCTAAAGTAAAGAAATGGCACTGGATGGGCAGCTAAGAATTCAGCCATGCCCTGCCCCTTGATTGCTTTCCTGGGGACGTAGGTAATATCATACTCGATTAACAAGAGAGCCCATTTTCCTAGTTGACCTAAGAGAACGGGCTGCCTGAGGAGAAACTTGAGGGGATTGTGCTTAGATATGAGCTTGACCCGATGAGATAGGAGGTAGTGTCGTAACTTCTTGACGACGAACACTAATGCCAAGTAGACTTTCTCTATAGGGGAGTAACGGTACTCAGCACTGATCAATTTTTGACTGAGGTAGTAGAGCGGCTGCTTTTCACCTTCCTCATTGGTTTGCACCAATAGAGCCCCCAACGAGGCATCCATGGTGACGATGTAGAGTATGAGGGGTTTACCCTTGATCGGTGCCCCAAGGACTGGAGGAGTGAGGAGGTACTCCTTGATTTGCTTGAAAGTCACCTGGCATTTTGAGTCCCATATGAAGGGGGCATCTTTCTTCATCAGCTTATTGAAAGGCACGCATCGACCGGAGAGGTTGGAGATGAACCTTTGAATGTAGGTTAACCTGCCTTGTAATGATCTGAGCTCAATGAGGTTGCTGGGTGGCGAGAGCTCCTAGATTATTTTGATCTTGCTGGGGTCCACCTCGATTCCTCGGTATCAAACAATAAAGCCGAGAAACTTACCACTAGATATGCCGAAGGAGCATTTTATAGGGTTCACTTTGAGCCCATATTGCCGTAGAGGCTCGATGACCTAGCATAGATCACGCAGATGGTCTTCCCGCTGCCTACTCTTGATGACAAGGTCGTCGACATAGCATTGACGATGTTGTGCAGCATCTCGTCGAAGATTTTGGTCATGGTCGTCTGGTATGTAGCACCGGCATTCTTCAAACCGAAGGGCATGTGCTTATAGTTGAAGATCCCTTTGGGGGACCTAAAGGTTGTATGGTTCTTATCTTTGAGGGACATCTGGATCTGGTTGTAGCTAGATGACCCGATCACAAAAGACAGGGCTTTATGTCCAGTGGTCATGTCGACCATCATCTCTGTGATTAGGACCGAGAAATCGTCCTTCACACAAGCTTTGTTGAGTTCCCAAAAGTCGACGCAAATGCAGACTTGACCATTTTTCTCTTTGACTAGGACAATGTTGGCTAGCCAGATCGGATAGATGCACGGCTCGATGAAGTCGACCTCTGCCATTTTTTCGACTTCGGTCGAGACCTGGCATTCCAGCTCGTGGTGCATGCACCGCTGGGGTTGTTTGACTAGAGTAGCTGAGGGAGATATAGCCAGGTCATGCTCCACTATGGAGGGGTCCAACCCTGGCATCTCCTTGTATGTCCCAGAACGTCGTGCACGTAACCCAAGACACGACACAACGAAAGACCACCACCACACGCTCCACAAGTGTCTCGACTCCTGACCGATCGCAAACACGGCCGAGTCGCAGACCCACACGGAACCACAGTTACGAGTACTAGTCATGGTCATGCCCGTCGGTGTCAGTCCAAGCCCCTGACCCCGTGTGCACACACCAGCCTTTGCGTAGGGTCAGGTCTCTAGCTAGTTTTCTCCCCCCGTAGGACGCTACGGTAACCGCAGTAGTCGACGGAACTAGCTTACAAACCGTATACCCGGAAAGTGCCCCGCTCCCTCGAGCTGCCACGTCCGTACGCGACAAAAAGGCAACGACCAGCGAAGGCCCACAAACCACGGAGACTCACAACAAAGTGCTGAAGTACAGACAGTTAATCATGCACTGTCACCAGTACTTCAAACACCAGAGGCAGCAGAGCCACTGCCGACAAACCCGGGACAAGGCAGCTAAACCTACAACCTGCCAACCGGTCTAATCCTAGGCTAGAGAAACGACGCTGCATAGAAAATGACACACAGACACACCCAAACACATAGACGCACACAGACACACCTCTAAACACCACCTAAGACAGACCAACACACAAAACAGGACGACGGCCATCACTGCCACAGGACTATAATGCACCACCTGAGGGGCGTTACCTGCTCTGACGCACCCGAGCAGGGGCGTCAGGGCAACCATACTCACAACAAGGGCTCTGACGATATAACGCACCAGAACAGGCGCGCTATATCAGCATAACGCACCAAGACAGGGGCATTATGGCCAACGGACCAAAACTCGAATCACAAATGAACAACATGTAACGGATCATGCTGAGTCCGTTATAGCTCCCTGGCGCATGGGGTTAGATGCGTTACACCAATCGCCATGCCCAGTCAAACGTCGGTCAAACGCACCATAACAGACCTGCACAGGGGCGTTATCTGATCATAACGCACGAGGGGGAGTCCGTTAAGATGAATCGACTGACACGATCTTCGAGGAAGATCATGGTCTTCGAGGAGCTGACAACAGTAGACCTCAAAAATCACCCGAGCATAACGCACCTCCCTTAGCGCGTTATACTCATGTAATGGACCAGGTCTGGTCCGTTACACCAACAAGGCCTCGAAATGCCCGAAAAGACCTACGGATGTAACGGTCTATTGGGGGGGCGTCACAGCCATGTGACGGCCTCTGGAACGACCGTTACACCGAACCGGCTCGTAAAACTGTGGAATGGCCAAATTGGCCCGTTCTACACCACATTCACGTCGAAGCACAGGGGAAACAAAGCAACAGGACGAGGGAAGACCCCATTTTCGGGCTCGGGACGACGTAGCGGTCCTTCCAGGGACCGCTACCGGTTGAGGCGGTCTCATAAAGACCGCCAGGGGTCCCCTATGTCCGTTCGGGCTTAGTGATTTTGCGATGGATCCCTACCCGGCTTTGCGGTCTTGAGGAGACCGCCCGGCAGTGCCTTGCGATCCAGGTGTGACCGCTTGTCTGTTTCATAGTTGTTTAGGGTCGGGTAGGGTAATGGCCTTGCGACTGTCCGCCAGCCAACGGCTAGCGGTCAGGCCAAGGACCGCCACCCTGCTTCGCAGTCTGGAGGCGACCGCCTGTGATTCGAGCGTTTCTGGGGTTTAGCGGTCCTGGCTGGACCGCTAGGCCAGGCCTTGCAGTCCAGAGGAGGCCGATAGGCTCTGTGACGGCCCAGAGAGGACCGCCACATGATTCTTCATGCTCGCCGTGTCCATTTTGTATTGTGTTGGTCTCCGATCGACCCGGTTGTGACCCAGTGCTCAATCTTCAGCTCGTGGATGTCCCGGACACCCGTTGGTCCTGTGTTCATATTTTCAGGGGTGTCCGGAGGTGCCGTATTATCTCGATTTACGTGCCCATGGTCTTAAGGGTCCAGGGAGGCCTTTTGCGTTCCGGGCTTTCGTGCTTTGCTAGATCGAGTCGTCGTGAGTCGGCACGAGTGCGGAGGGTCTTCCTCGCACGACGTGGGTTTCTCTAGAGAAGTGGTTTCCGAGTGGGCCATATGTGTGGCCTTGGACGGTGAGTCCAGTTGACCAGCCTGGGGCTAGAGATTTCCTATGTGTCTCTTGGATGAGGGATCAACTCGACAACTGGTGAGCTACCTTGGAGATCGTGTCACCATGGTTTCAGATCTAGGGTTTAGGCCAGATTGACGACAATGTGCTGTCACGTACGACTGTCTTGACCAGAGTCCCGTGACTCAGGGACCATTAGGTTTAATAGGTCTAGTGGGTTGCCCAGAGTCGGGTGGCTCTGAGCCACCTATTACTCCGCATTACTTGCGATGGGTGCGTGCGTGATTTTCAGTGTTCACATTTAGTGAGCCCCCACTAGTCATACCTTTCCCGTGCACGTGTGTGCGGACCCACTTGGGAGTGGTGGAGAGCGTTACCCGAGAGAGACGATTTTTAGGCTGGTTACCGTAGGGCCTCTCCGTACAGCCTGTGTAACATCATGGATTCTTGCCGGATCTCTATTGGGTCTTGGCGGACCTTTATTAGGTTATTCGGATCCTTTTGGAGGAGTTTCGGATCGCTTCTGTAGCTCCTGAGTTGAGTTTTACTTTCCATGTGAGTTTTTCTCCCGTTTAAGCTACGGAACCCTACGGTGATCACACACACTCCACATCCCACCAGATGAACCCCAATACCTCCCACCGGATGGCCATCCCTCTTCCTCACGCATGAACTGGTGGCGGGTGCCACTGTATGCCTCTCCCACACGCATGACCTGGCGATGGTGCCACCGTATGCCTCCCTTACAAGCTAGTGGCGGGTGCCACCATATGCATGTTCCCCTCGATCCCTCTCACTCCTCTCGCTGAAGCTTCCCCTCACACACACATGCCAAATGCCTCTACCGCTCATCTCTCAGCCTGGTGCCCCTATTTGGAATAGGGGCACCGTGGCTTTGTCTCCTCCCTTCATCCCTTATGTCCTATGCACACCAAGTGGCGATGCCAATTCTCACCATGGACACCAAGCTTCCCCGATGAGTTTGGCATGTGCGGAGGGAACTGTCGGCCCACGCGATGACACGATCGAGCTCATCCCTGAGGTGGGCATTCTCTAATGCCCACCTCTTGCTGTTCTAAGGATGGCCGCCCAAGTGTGGCCACGCTGCATCCACTCTGGCATGAGGGGTTCCTCGTCCATCCACAACCTGAGGTGCCGGTGGGGAAGACTGTAAACGGTGGAAGCTTTCCATATCCAGTGGATGCTCCCTTCATCCGGTGACGTCGGCCTTCAAGTGATCTGGCGACCTCCCACTGTGATGCATGGCCTCGCACTGCAGTGATACGGTGCCACCGCCCCTGTGGCCATCTGGTGACCCTTGTCACCCCTTGAGACAGTGGCACGGCAGCCTCTTCAAGCAATCCGGTGGCAGCCCAAGGCCGCTCATCCTCTGACATCTACATCCTTGTTGAAATGGTGGCAAAGCTCTTCATCCGATGGCAGCGGTTGGTCATCCATCCAGTGGCAATGGCAGGAGCCCAAAGTCGGGCATTAATCGATGGGCATTCTCAGTGACTGGGAGTCCTTGCCAAGCTATGGCGTGTAGTGGTTGGAGATTCGAAGGTTTCCCCATTCATGCAAGCCTCGATGGTGATGGTGCTACAAACCTACTGCTCACTCCAAACGGGGACATGGTGAAGGTGACACATGAGAAGAAAGCCTGGGGAAAATGACCAATAATGCTCTGTGGTCGATTCGTTGTTGCTGTCGTTGCCCTCTCCATGAGCCGAGTATAAAAAGAAGAGAACAAAAAAAAGAGACAGAAGAGGAAGAAGAAGAGATAACAGAGAATAGAGAGACAACAATGTGCGCAGAAGCGGAGGGGCAGTCAGGGGAGTGAGCCTAAGCCTGAGCATTGAAGGTGAGGGGGAAGCAAGGCTGGGAAAGGGCCTCTGTTAGTGGATCGTCCCTTTCTTGTTTCCTTCGTCTTCTTTAAAACGGCAGGTGTAGCAAAGCTGGAAAACTACACTACAAAGTTGTAAAGCTACGCTAGAAGGCTGTAAAAGAAGAGGCAGAGAGCAGGAGTAGGGAGCAAGCTAAGTAAGAGGGGAAGAACCCATACCAGACAAGCGACTGCTGAACTAACCTAGGCACCCCAAACTACTCCAAGCAGCAACAGGAAGGCGACTCTGAGCTAACGAAGTCAGGAGTTGCTGATCTGTTGACACTGCAAGGGAACAGCAAAATAGACAAAGAAACCTAGGAAAAATTGAGACAGACACAGACCCAGAGGACACGACTAGAACGTCGTGCCCACTGTCCCACACATGAATAGAACGTGATGCATACGGTAGGACACTGACCTTGAGTGCAGCCATGAGATGGCTAACCCGGAGGTCACGACACATAAGAAACGCGAAGAGAACCGTGAAGAGCCATGTGCCACGTGACTAGAGTACCTCTCACTAGAAGAACAGTCAGCTGCGTCCACTGATGTCTTAAGCTGCGCCTACTAGTGTCTTGTCCACGTACCCTACCGCAAAGACTAGGCCGAGACCAAGACACTATCAGAACCAGAACCAAAGTTCCATCCTGAGTGACTAGTCAGGGTCACACCTGTCGACGTGAGTCCAAAGCCCCTGACCACGTGTGCACGCACTGGCCCACTGCCTAAGCCAGGCCTCTAACTAGTATTCCCCCATCGAAGGACGCTACGGTTGGACCGGGGGCCCATGAAACTAGCTTAAGAATCGTAAACTGAAAAAGTGCCCCTCTACAAAAGCAGTGACGCCGTAACGTGACGTAAGGCTATGACTAGTGAAGGATCACAAGACATGGAGACTCAAAACACGAGTGCAAAAGTACAGACAGGTAAGAGAGCACAGTTGCACATACTTCGAAGCACTAATGGCAGCACAGCCACTGTCGACAACTCAAGACAAGGCAACTAGACCAACTCAAGTAATGATCCTTGAGTTAGACAACTCAGAGGCAAGATCGTCACTAGTAGCGGAACCAGTCGCCCATCGGTCAAAACCTAAGCCAGAGAAAATGACGCTGGCGAAGAAAACAACATGCGGAGACCTGAGGGAACACCAAGACCCTCAGTACACCTGGATATGTAGAACGAGGTAGGATGATACCTCACTGCAGCCTGAACTACGTCTCGAACTGGACAGAACCGTCGAGACACACACAAGGTTACCTGTCAACCACTGGGTGACACTAGGTTGACCGAAACAAGACAATGACCACTCAACAGTAGGAAAGAGAATCCTACCACAAGCAAGAAGACTCCTGGCTACCTTATAACGTAGTCTTGGCCCTCATAGGCATAGAAATTATACATGCAAGCTTTTGAAACCTCCAGGTACATAACGGACTGGCACTGCCTCGTTACACACCATAACAGACCGGGGAAGGACCGCTATGCTTCACAAAACATAGGAAATTCACAGATAACCCAGACTATAACGCACCAAGGAAGGGGCGCTATAGGACTATAACGCATGGGAACGGGCGCGTTAAAGTCACCAGCCATGAAACACAACAGACAAGGAATATGACGGACCGCGGAGGGGGTGTTATGATTACATAACGTGCCTCTCGTGAGCCGTTATGCCTTCCAGAACGATTAAACTCCACAGAAAACACGGATATAACGCACCTTAACAGGGGCGTCATACAATACACAACGCACAAGGACAAGGCCGTTAAAGGCAATGAAACTTTAACTTAAAACAAAGGACTATAACGCACCAGCTGAGGCGCGTTAAAGCCACCCGAACGATCAAATCCACAGGAAAACTCAGACACTATTCACATAACGCACTTCAAGGAATGCGTTAAAGGGACATAACGCACCGGGACAGGCGCGTTATATCACCTGGGTTTCGTGACTCCGGGAGCCAGAATCGAAAACCCCGCCCGGTCGATTGAAATCGACGGGGGACGCGACGGATTTCAAAATCAAACCATCCTGCCTAGCCAAACCAACATACCGAGCCTAAACATGCCACTAGAAATGAAATACAATGCCTATGGAATTGATTTCAACGATTAAACAATAAATTTCACAATAAATAAACTAAAATATATTAAATAGAAAAATACACGAAATACGATGCAGAGGGCGTCGGACCACGGCACAAGTGATACGTGCGGTGTCCTAGCGCGATAAGGTATCCATCCCCCTACCTAGACGATGGCGAAAGTGATGAATTGATGGCGAACCGGCATGAGGGAGAAACGGCGCCTCCCGACCCGACTCAAATCCACGCTACGCGAATCGAGGAGCGGAGGGCGTCAGTGCGATCCTCTCGACGCGACCAATCTGACGGTACCTCTCTGGCTTCGATCAGCAGCCGTCTGGACCCAGAAATGAGAGAGGCACGTAAATCGAGAATAAACCCCAAAATCTCCTGAAAGAGGAATTGCATAGAAAATGAGGAAATGGTGACGGATGGTGATGCAGAGGGCATAAATGGATTCCTGACGAGATGAGGAGTCCGATCCCCTACCTTTTGCGTGGCAAAGACCACGAATCGGTGCCGAACGGGCGACGGGGGCCACGTCGTCTTCTAGCTCGCACGTGTCTCCACGCTCCATGATCCGAGGGAAGAAGGGTACTGGCGCGATCCTCGCGTCGAGCCCGTCCCGTCGGTACCTCCGGGGAATTAGATTACAACCAAAATGTACCTCCACGCAGGGAGGGGCGCTCAGCCGGCCAGGCGGGGAGGGGAAAAGCTGAGCTCGGAACTAATTGGGTGGCGGTGGCTGGTTCTGTCCGCACTCTGGAGCAGGGGACAGGTGGACGTTGTTGGCACCGCTACGACCACTCCCGAACTCGATTTTTGACGAAACCAGCGGCCAACTCCTCTTAATTGGACCAGGGTCTTGATTGATTTTTCTGGAGTTCCCAGGTTGTCGGTGCCTATCGGGGAAGAGCCACAAACAGGGTCTCTGCTTCCTGGTTCTAACTGCTACAGGAACACAGTAGCAGCAAGCCGAGACTGTCACGGGCAGTCCCGAACTTCAAATCGAGCGTGGCAGGAGGCGTTGGAACCATCGTCGAGCCCTCTTCAAAATGGCACTGGTGGGAATGCCGGCGGTGATCAGAAATGATCGGATAGCCAGAAAGGTGGGCGGGGGTCTGTTCAGTCCAGGAACAGTCAGAACAGAGCACCTGACGGAGAAAATTAAGAAAATGCTCTTCCGGATGCCAAACGGGACGCCGCCTTTTGCTGATGAGCGCTAACTAGTTGTAGTAGCTCTCGGCTAAGCGGTTCCTTCAGAAGCTATGGGATGTGACCGTGGGAGCTCAAGCAAGTCACCTCAAGTCACTAGTAGGTCCTGATCTATGCAGTACAACAGCAACTGGATGCAGCCGCCACGGCGGCTCCCGAAGTCCAATCGAGACGGGACCAAGTCGAGGATGACTGTGGATGAGTCTTCTTTGAGAAGTAATCAGGGGGAGCTCCAGAATATGTCGTAGCACTGAGGAGGAACCCGTTGAGGGAGGGGGGGTCAGGGCAGACTAATAGGAAGCAGAACCGCGCACCAGGAGGAAGAAAATGTGAACTCTTAATTCTGGGCACCAAACAGAGCTCTGTTTCTTGATCCTGGAAGTAGACTTGTCGAAGAATCTCTCGGCCAAGTCTCGCCTCCAGATCTTCAAGAGAATGGTCGTGGTGGCCTTAGGAGTCAACTTCAGGTTTCCCTTTAGGGAGGAGATGCGTAGTTAGGGAAGATCGACTGTTTAGGATGGCCCCGAACTCAGAACGTGATGAGACCACCTCCGTTGTGAAGTAGACTGGGAGACGCTTCCAACGGTGTATGGTATGCCCTCTGAAGATTCTAGTTAAAGATGTGGCAGCCTCTACAACTGGGTGCTCCTCTGCTGCTTGTGAACTGAGATCCATAGGTTGAAGATGATGGGGGAAATGGGATATATGGGAGGGAAAAGGAAGTGGATGTGTATGCGGGCAACCTCTAGGTGTGAGGGGGTCACAGCCCCTCCCTGCATGGAGGTAGTGTTTGGATGTAAATCCCTTAACCCCCACCCCGAGATCCCCCCCTCCTGTGAGAGGTGTAGTTTTGTAGTTAATTATTTTCAGGTCAAAGCTACACCGGCACGGCGTGCGGGTACATACCGACGCCTCCCCGCTCACCATCGTCTCCGGCCAGGATCAGCGTCTCCATGCTGATTAGGTGAGCCTCAGACCCCTTCTTTGCTGGTCTTAACTTGCTTGTTTAGTATCACTTTGGTTGCCCATCGGCGGTGAGTGAGTGTCCGATCCAAAAGGCCAATCATTCGAGTGAGAGTTGTGAGCGAGACACTACATCCCACGCCCTCGGCGTGCTGGTCACACGTGAGAGTGGGCATCCCAGGTCCCAGGGGTCAAGCATTGGGTGAAGATGGTTGGGGTTGAGGTGGAATATCCCGCGGTGGGGAGGGCAAGGCCTTGGGGTGGATGGATCTTGACGGGTGTGCTCCTGATGTCTAGCCATGGGAGTCCTCTGATATGGGCTAGAAGAACTACGGGGCTGAGATCCGTGCTGATGAAAGGGACCATGCCGCTGGGCAAACTCAAACATTGACTCGAACTGCTCGAGCTCGAGAGGGACCTGATAGGCATTTTCCAAAGTGGTCACATTGCGGCGAAATAGCTCATATTGTTATGGCATCTGCAACCCTCTTCGGAAACGTGAGACGGTCATAGTGCTTTCCTCCGTCACTCCACACCACAAATAATATTCATCAAACTGGGCGATGTATTCGGACATGGGTCGATTATCCTGGGTAAGACTCTACCAACTATCAATAAGACGTAGACGATATGTGGCAGGAAGGTACTTCTCTCTCAACTTGACCTTCATCCCATCCCAGGTCTCCACTTGAGGTTGATGTCACTACATCAGTAGGCTCTCCACATTCATCCAATAAGTCTGAGCCTTCCCTAGCAACTTCATCTTCGTGAAAAGGACTCTCTAGTGGTCCGCCATCTCAAGCCACTCAAAATACCGGTCCATACTGACCTCCCAATCTAAGTAATCCTTCGGGTTCAAAGACCCGTCAAAAGTGGGAGGGTCTGCACTCACGCTTCATAGAACGCGATCGTCCTAATCGAGATCATGATGCCATCGTTGGGCACGATGGTCACGACCGTAACCCCCATATTCATTGTCAGACTCTTCATCAATATCGGGGACTCTTTGTCTCCTAACATCAACCCCTTGAGCCCTAGGAACTGCGGGCAGCGGAACTTCCTCTGGTTGGCCAATTGTCGGCGTAGGTTGCACCCCTAGGGGGACGCACTCTAGGGTGGCCATTCTCCCAATCAGACAACCATGTCGGTTCTTCCACCCTGGTGACACCGACAAATAAATACCTTATCCAGACCTTACACCTGGGATAAGAAAACAAACCCTTCTTTGCGTTAGCACTGACCCAGTGCCGATGAATACTTCAAGAGACAAACAAACTACGTCGGTTCCACCACCCCGGTGACACCGACGAATGAACACCTCGCCCAAACCTCTCTTGGGCCGAAGAACAAATACCCCCTTCTGACTTGAACCTCCCATCTAGGTCATTTGAACCAATAAACTCTTCTCTCCATCCCTTCGGGTGACGAATACCTTCTTTTGACTTGGACCTCCTGTCCAGGTCATTTGAACCAATAAGCTCTTCTCTCCGTCCCTTTGGGTGATGAATACACCCATTTGACTTGGACCTTTCGTCCAGGTCATTTGAATTAATAAACTCTTCTCTCCATCCCTTTGGGTGACGAATGTACCCCTCTGACCTGGACCCCTTGTCTAAGTCATTTGGATCAACAAACCCTTCTCTTTATCCCCCCGAGGTCAGGTCAACCTATTCGGGTCCATCTTCCTCATGGAACCACTCGGTGAGGCCACGAGGCTTGCATGGTGGAGTGATCCCCTCGTCTCTCCCCTGGGGAGGCGAGCACTCTTCTATGCGCCCCCACGAACCCAATCGAAGTGTTCCTAGACCAAACCGCCAACACAAGCTCGCATTTCGCCAAAGAGCAAAAGAAAAGAAGGAAGAGAAAAAGGAAGAAGAAAAGATTCGTGGGCCAGCATGCAAGAGTATGCGCGTGAATGGCATTCCATTTCAAAAAGGGAGGGCTACATATGCTTCGGGACGTACCCTTGCTTTACATGTCAATGAAAAAGGGGGAGGATGCTCAATCTATGCCCCGAAAGATTTCCTTAAGAGGAAGAATCCCGACGCAAGGGAATTCTGCCATGTCACGCAGTCAGTTCCTCTGTTCTTCGAGGCGCATTAGCTCAGACGTCACAGATGCCGTCTCGACTCTGGCAATGGCAAGCTCCTCGGTCTCTCTGACCACATCTGCCTCAGCTTCAACCAACTCAGCCTCGGCTGCAGCAAGATAGCCCCTCAGCTTTTCTATTCTACTTGTGAGGGCGTCGAACGGTGGCTCTCGTCCAAGGCCTTTTCATACTGCTCTTCGTTGTCTTTCCGCACCTCCAGGGCCTGTAGGTACTCGTCTTCCTGAGCACTAATGGCGACAAACTTGCTAGGAGCCCGGGCCTCAAGGAACTCATGGCGGTTGACGTATTTCAACAATAGCAAGACTCGCCGTGACCATTCTTCTAGAGGGCAGCCCAACATCTGCAGTGCCTCGATCAGCTGCGCCACCACGGTGTGCACCCCCCGATATGTGAGGGAGGGATCGACGAAGATCATCGACCGTAATGCCTGCAGCATCTGCTGGACCGACGTGTCAGAGGTGGCGTGGACAATGGAGGGCATGGCCGGAGGGTCAAACTCGACCAAGCTATCCACAGTTGCCCACAAACCCGCGTCCACCGCACCCGAGGAGGACGGATGAGTGGAGGCCAGGTCGCTCGAGTGTTCGACCTTGACGAACGACTCCCGGTCGGCCATCGCAAGAGGAGTCGGTAGAGTTATGACCGAACCACCTGACTCCATCGTCGCGAGGGGCTGCTCCACCTTACTCTCGACTGGAGGAAGGGCGTGGAGTGGAGCTAAATTAGATTTTATTACTGAGGGACCTACGGCCCTTTCCGCTTGTGCTCCCTCCTCCTGGGAAACCGTGATGCTTGTCAGGATCTTCCCCAGAAGCTGGTCCTCCTCGGGCATCATGAGCAGTCGGGGAGGCAGAAGAGGAACCATGAGCTTCAGCCCGCCCCCCAATTGCAGGAAGGACACCAAGCGCTCTATGTCTGATTCCGAGAGCAGTTGCGGTCCACCTACCCCCGTGGGGGTGACTGGTTCCCTCTGCTTCACAACAGCCTTGCGAGCTCTAGCGGTGCACGCCTCGGGGAGCCTTGCCTCCTCCTAAAACATAGAAAATGGGGCTAGTCTTTCACCGATCGAGGCGTGCTACCCAAATCTTGAAGAGATGCAAGAGAGGTCCCGGGGGCCCCATATTTACCACAGTCACCGGAACTATGCTACTTTCCAGTGCTATTTCCCCCTCCTCCAGAGCCTCACCCACTGGTATTACGGTCCCCACGGCTGCTTCCTACCGCAGGACCTCGAACAAGGTCACCAGCTTCTCCAAGCCAGCTTCGCCTCCCCCGAGTCGCTCTACCGATATGTCTGGGGCAGGTGCCTCCATGGCCTCCGGCTGGATTTGCTCCTGCAAGTTAACCGAATAATAGAAGACAAGATCAGAGGCTAGCCACAAAGGGGGCCCCATATGAATAGGTTCACACTTACAAAATCCTCGCCCGAAGCCACCTCGTCGGAAGAGTAGTCATAGTCTACCTTCTCGCCCGAAGAAGACTTGGTCGGGGTAGGCTCCTCCCTTGCCGGCGAGGAAGCTTTCGTCTCGGATTCAATAGCCTCCTCTCCGCGTGGACTCGATGACGGTGACTTCCCAGATTTTAGCCTCTTCCTCGAGTATGCCTTATTCAACTGGGGGACCTTACGAGCCCGCACCCACTCGGGGAGGGGTGCAATGGGAACTACCAAATGAAGAAGCATCTGGGTTAGATGAGAGTCTTTAGGCTCCCGACGAATGAAAATGTTAGCCATGCCAGTAAAGACGATTACCTCGCTTGGTCCTCGCGGCCAAAGGTGGCCCGAGGATTATCTTCTCGATGGAGGGTGCAACCACAGGTGCGACAGCGTCGGCCACATCCGGAGTAGGAGCAGGTGCTGGCTCCTCCGTCGATACTGAAAGAAGAAACCCACATAAAGGCATTACCCCACAAGGTGAAAAGGTGTTAAGTGGCACCGCCGGTCGAAGAATCTGACCTGTGAGTTGGCTTGGCTGGGCTTGAGCAACCGCGAACATGATTGCGAACTTCTCAACCTCTGCCTTCCTCTGCTCTAATTCCTGCTGGCTGACTACCTCGGCATAGACTATCACAGACTTCACGCGTAATCCTAAATGCGTCTCCTCTGCACCGGCTGAAAGGAAGAGACGCGTGTGCTGTCCATGCATAGAGACCTCACCCTGGGAGGTGACTAAATCCTCAAGAATATCAGTAGCCCAAGAACCTTACTTGTGGGATGGCTTGGTTCAGTCCGAGCCGCGGCAAATTGTGCGAAAGAGGGGATGGAAGGAGGGGGGGAAGCTGAAGCGGTCTGAATAACCTCTACCCTCCTTCGCTCAACCTTCTTCCGCCCGGCTATTTTGGTAGCCGTCAATGCCTTCTCTACGGGTGACCCCTTTTCAGGTCCTTTGGTGGCTCTGGGCGAGGGAGTTGGAGTGGATGGCGGCTCCGACCCGACCCAAGCCTCACCTAAGTCGGGGGTCGATGAGGGCATCGGTTCCTCCCTAGCTGATGGACAAAAGTAAAAGCATCCAGGTGTAAGCGACCCATTTTGACACAGAAATAAACTCCACCTGGAAGACGCTTTTGAAAAAGGAATCTCACCAGCGGGTTGACTCGGTTCGTGATGTGAAACGGGGTGGAGGGGTCTTCAAGAACATCAACAGGTCGCGCTATATCAACCCAGCGCCTTCAGGATGACAATTCAAGACCGACGAAAGCATCCGAAAGCTCTCTGATTCCAATCCGAAGGATCCAAGACATTACATCCTCTCCTCCTTTTAGAAATTTCATTCTCAAAAGTTAAGTAGCTAACAAGAGAAAAGGGAAGAACAACCCAAACGCTGGCTACACTCTCCAAGTATCAGCCAAAGCTCGAACACCGATCACAACAACACAAAAACACGAAATCATGATTCTCAAAAAATATAATTCAGAGGAACATTGCCAGACCATGATCACAAACAAGATCATCATGCTTCGGATCTCAGGGCAAATCGATCCGTAGAATGAGCACTACACACCAAAGAACACAAGTCTGACACCTCCGAAACAAGGTAGCATCGCTAATGTCTCACAAGAAAAGGAGACACGATTCATGCCACAAAAATAACCACCAACAGCACATGCATCAGTTCTTCACGAGGAAGACAAACATCTCAGCTGACTGCTTAAACCATTGGCTTTCGTGCCATAACGAACAAACGAAACTGGCACATAGAACGCCAATGATAGCACTGGACCACAAACAGAATCAAGTTAGTCCTCACTCAGACATTACATCTGATTCAAGTCACATGCTAACTCTACCACGACAGAAGAGTATAGCACAACCATCCGACAAGATCACGGTCCCAAGCTGAACACAACAACAAACCAACAAACAACCTCAACAACACCAGCAGAATCCCAGCTCCATTCTCAACATAGAACTATAGGACACAACTGCAAGCTAGGTCACATCAAGACACAATTACAGCTGGCCACATGGCTAAAGGAGACTAGCCACGCACAGCTTACCAACAAGGACCCGCAACAACTCTTAGAACAATGCATCTCTAGGACCACGATCACGTCCCGAGAGCACAACTTCCAAGAAAAAGTAGACAAAGAAAGGGTACTCAATCAGCATATTTGCCAACAGATTTTCCCAATTCTCAAAACTGCCAGTGCCAACAACCACAAAGCCACAAGCAACGACACTACAACCAACAATATCAAGGCACATACAGCCAAGACGAAGACACACCGAGGCAACAATCCTCTCGGTCGGCCAGAAACTTCCAACCAACGATCCTCGACCAATGGGTTATAGACCCACACGCTTCTGCTGTGCACTCTACACAACATACAAGGCAAAACAAACAACTCAACATCCGCATCTCAGCACACACTCGGCACCATCGCAACTCACGAACTGCAATGTACCATGCCTTGAGTACCAATCCTACTAACAGCTGATCACAAGAAGCCATAGTGCAAACCATCGTGTCAAGAGCCATAGCACAAGCCACCAAGAATTCTAATCTCAGCTCATCCATAATATTTAATCCACATGCACTAGTGTGCCGGTGAGCATTCGTGTATAGGTACGCGAGCGCAGATAACGAGGTCGAGGTAAGAACGCCATCCTCCTTGAACGTAGAAGCCTCAAATACAACCCCTAAGGGCAAGCACACCCACGAGCACCGCTTATCTCATCCTTCGCCCACGCTGCCTGTGGGTTGGGGGTATTTGTGGACGTGTAAAATCGTACGTCCATACATCCTGCCCGGTCCTGCATCAATGTCAGAGATGAATAAAGAAGACATCGGAGAGATTGGACGCCTAGACTTAGAGGAATGTTATCGCTTGGCAAACCCTTACATTTGCATAGGCACATGAAACCACCAGGGAAGCAAAACAATTCCCTAAACATATGCACTATCGCGGAGCCATCTTCGGAGTTCCGACAGTGAAGAAGAACCCCCTTCAGGAGGCTAACAATTCTCGAGTCCCTAAAAAAAGTCAACAAATCACTACTACTACGAATAACAGAGTACTTGTCGTCAGCTTATGTTCAGACTGGCAGATCAAGTCACTTATTAAAAAATGAACGAGCTGGAGCTAAGAGAGCCTCAGGGAGCGGTACGCCTTAAGAGGCCTTCAGTCGGCACACCTCGAGTAGCCCATTTGGCCAGCATGCCCCTAAGAGCTCCTACCCGGCACACCTAGGGTGGCCTCCAAATGGCACACCCCGAACGGGCCACACCTGGCACGCTCCTAGTGCCTCTCTAGTGGCACACTACCCAGTGCCCCTCCAGCGGCACGCTCTTAGCACCCCTCCAGCGGCACACTACCCAGTGCCCCTCCAACGGCACGCTCTCAGTGCCCCTCCAGCAACACACTACCCACTGCCCCTCCAACGGCATGCTCTCAGTGCCCCTCCAGGAGGACGCTCTTAGCACCCCTCCAGTGGCACGCTCTCAGCCCCCCTCTAGCGGCACGCTCCTAGTGCCTCTCCAGTAGCACACCACTCAACGCCTTCCACCCGGCACGCTCCTAGCGTCCTCTGCCCGGTGGATCTGCCAAGCCCTCCACCTAGTGCAACACCTTTTCTTCTTCACCCGGTGACATGTTGCAACCTTTGGACTAATGCCACCGATAGTAAACACACCGGTCACTGCGTGTGACCCTTGGCACGCAGCATGATCACGTCAAGCCAACTAAGACTTGGCCGAGCTGTCGACGCCTAGTCCAGGCACATAGGCATTCCCCTGCCTGGAGACGACACTGGGGTCAATTGATGTGGCATAGCCCCATGATGTTGTTGGATGCAATGACAACCCTAGGACCTAGACCAGCAAGCATATAAAGAAGATCACGGACTCACGCGTAGTTAGCTAAGGGGAGACAGTTGGCTTTAGCTCCTACTGCACTGGCCAACATCTACCAGGGGCTGGGAGTTCTGGCGGCACACCCGACGCTGAGAGAGAGGAGCATAGTCCTATTGACCCACTACCTCAGTGTGTGAGCTGGGTTGTTATTTCCAGGCTTGGTGACGCGAGGGACAGTGAGGAACCCGATGGCGCCGCTCTTGTTTAGCTTCCCTGGGCAACCTAACGGGGATGCAGAGACGCAGTTGGAGGGGGCTAGGCAAGCCCTTTGTTACTTACCTGCCAGGGGTGAGGAGGGGTTGCCTTGTGATAGCGCCACAAGGGACTCCAGCCTCTTCTGGGGGGCTTCAGGTGGAGGGGCGACCAGCACCCATCCTGGTCAGGAGGTGGTAGATGCCGGGCTGTGGACGGAGTGGATACTGAGAACCCGATCGATGGTGCTGACGTTGCACCGGTCGGTGACAAGTTCCTTGGAGCCGTACTACCCACATCGGTTCGTGAGGAACTTTGGGTACGACCAGGAGATCCTGCTGAACTGGGAGTTCTCTTTGATAGGCAGGCAGTACCGGGGTAGAGACACCCACCTACTCGCAGTAGCATGGTGGGACTTCTACAGTCGCCAGGAGCTAGAGCAGTTCCCGATGCCGGGGCAGGGATGTCGAGGGAGGTTCGACGTTCACTACGCCAGGTGGTGGTTCGAGCACAGCCACCTATACCGTCCGAAGGCCTCCGCGATCTAGAAAGCGAAGGAGAGTCGTTTGCTGAGGGAGGATTTGTCTCCTATTACGTTGGACGACTGGTAGCTGAGGACCCGCGTTGCTCAGATCCGATGAGAGATCGAGCGGGTTATGGAGCGGTGGCCCCGGGGTGGCCGGGGCTCGACTTCTGGGAGTCGAAGCAGCGGTGGGGCACTGAAGCCCCTGGTGCAGACTTCGGCGAGAGCAGTGGCGATAGGTGGGAAGGGGTCCCGGTCGAGGGCGCCTAAGGCCTGGTGGGCTCAGTTCTTAGCCAATTGCGGCTTTCAGAGCTAGGGTTCGTTGGGTCAGGAGCTCCCGCACGGGAGCTTTGCCAACTCAGCGATCGACGACTGGCGGCGGCACATTGCTCACGGGATTGGGTTGGTCGGGCCTGTGGAGTTCTTGTCCCAGATTGAGTGTGCCCGCACTCTGCGGGACATCCGAGAGGCCATGATGAACCCGACCCGGGTGCTGGCACTGAAGCCGGAGCAGCTAGTACTATTGCCACTGACCCCTTTCGGGGCGCCAGGTACGACCTTGTTTGGGATACTCCATCCCTTTTTCATTTGTTGCTTTCTGGTTATGACACTGACATTGCATAA
>JANBPO010004980.1:0-22381 GCA_024336825.1 Amorphophallus titanum | reverse complement strand
TGATGCACGAACTCAATCCAATCTCGGGTGTGTGGATGACCCGAGCCAAAGTGAAGTAGCGGTGATGCCTCCATCACGCCCGGAGGCTTCTACGTCATCATCCTCGTCCACGCGTTGAAGCTTCCTCGACTCTACTACCTGTGGATTTAGGACAGATCCCGAGGCCCGGTTTGAAGACCCCATCTTGACCCCATACGGCATGAACCAGTGCAAACACTCTTCATAGAAGTCGTACTGCTTCGAGTCGTCTTCCCTCAAGAATTGGTCTCGCCACATTCTGACATCGTCACAGCCCATGGCGCCCATTCTCCTATAACTGTGCAAAGCTGGTGTGAACCAGTCCACCTAGAGTGTGCAGCAGGCTTGCCGATCATGCCATGCCTTCCTCTGTTGGTTTTTGGGCCGAGCCTTCTTTATCGAAGTCGGACCTCTCGACGTCCTTAAACAACTCCAGGTGGTTTCATTGCATTCTGCATTCGGTGCTGCCCATGCCGCCTTGCGCAACCCAATTGTGTCTAGATGTTCGCTTAGAAACTAAAGCCTCACCAAAGTGGCGACCACGCCTAGATTGGTGCTCTATTGGTGTCCATTTTTTAAGGGTAAGTAGATCTGCCTGTCAGCCATCCGACCCCACTGGTCTTGCATCGTTCGGAGTCCGGTGGAGAGCACACTGCCCTCTGCACGTCGACTGCACAGACTATCCCTGCGAGGCAGATTCGCATAGGTCATCTTCCACGGCCTGCCCCGCGCTCCTGTGACCTCAGAATGATTCCAGACTTTCAGGAGCACCTCTACACTTCCCAAGCTACGTCTGAGTGTGAGCGGCATCCTATTTTGATCCTCGTGTGCTACGTACTGCTCAGATCAACTCGGTTCTGTCCAGCAGGACAGATATAGGGCAGCAGGCCCATCTCTCCTTCCTCGTGTTCCCCCCTCCTGCATGTTTTGTATTAATTATTCCCAATCCCATGATCCCCTCCCTGCGTGGAGTGTAGTGCCATAACACTATACTCACAGGGTCACACCGGACACCGCTGTCGACTTTCCCATGCGTGCACCTGTCCCTCATCAAATGGACTTCTGTATACAGTAGTTAAGGGCATTGAAATTATAGTTAATTCTGAATTGTTTGCAAGGCCCCTAGGAGTTTCTGCTAGAGGCGCTGATATGAGTTTTGGACATGGCCTTGTTACGGACACCTTTATTTCCATGACCAGCTGTGAGTATGTGCATGGTGTCAGCAACTTGATCACACTAAATGCCAACTACTTCCCGCCTTTACAGCACATTCTTCATATGTTTACCACTCTTATTTATCCCAAAGGTGGAATCTGCAATGCAGGACCCTGACATCCTCTAGCAGGTCCTCAAGGCAAGGTGCACCTTGTGTGGGATAGATGGCGAAGGGAAGTGTCCTAAATATCCCTTCTTCTTCTGTAATGAATGGCACATGCGGAGGAGCCACATAGCCTGGGGGTGGTGGAGGAAACCAGCCCTCTGATTTCATCTTCTTCTTCCCTTTGTCCCGAGGAGCTCTAGAAGTCTGCTTTGTCTCTTCCATATAAAGGTTAGCATCTGACAGGTGACACTCGAACACCTCAAATGGGTGGAGGTCAGCAAAGATCCTGGCTTCTTTCCCATCATAGAGGTACTTGATGCACTGGTGCAAGGTAGACAGCACCACCTTATTCTGGTGTAGCCAAGGCCGACCGAGCAACGCCTTGTAGGAGGTGTTGGAGTTGATGACATGGAACTGGGCCTTGGTGATGAAGTTGCCGAAGGCCAGGTCAAACTCGGCAACCCCCATGGGCACCTCGCACTTCTGGTTAAAGCCAGCAATCTTGATATTTTTCACTTCGACTAGGTGCACGTCGAAGTAGTGCTTCTGGTACACCCGGTAGGGAAGTATGTTGATTGCTACTCCTGGGTTGATCAGGACCCTATTGATAGGTTGCCCATTCAGCTACCCTTTCATGTAGAGTGGCCTATTATGACTGTAGGTGGGCAAGAGCATGTCATCCTCCGAGAAGGCCACGGCCACATCTGGGGACAGTTCTGCCAAACAGGCCTCAAGGTGGGTTGGCGTTTGGAGTGCGACAATGATGGCTTGCCGTGTTTCTTCATCCAGGGATAACATCTCCCAGACGGTAAACTGGGCCGTGATTTTCTTGAGATGCTTGACTATTCAGTCAATAGCCCAAACCTTGAGCAGCTTCATCTCTTCGGGCTTGCCACGTCTGTCCCCAGCCTGGGCCTAGGGCGCTGGGTCGGAAGGTGACTCCTTCCCTAGATTTGGTGGCACTACCTGAGCCGGCGGAGCCTACTGGGCCTCCTCCTTTTCTTTCATGAATTCAGCAAGGTTAGGGATGTCGTCAAATTCTCCTGCCGGCTGGGACGGGACCGCTACCGGTAGGGTCGGAGGATTACTTGCAGGTAGAGCCGGGAGGCTACCGGCTCTCTTGGTTGGCCTTGGTCCTTGCAGGTGCACCTGCTTTTCTGTGCAGGCCCGAAGGAACTCGGTGAAAGACGGAGTGCCCTGACTTTTCAACTTCTTGGGATAAAGACCCAATGGTGGGGGAATCTCCATACCTCGAACTTGGGGTTCGGGGACTTGGTAGGGCTGCTCGCCTCTTAGCATGATATTGCGGTTGTCCTGAGGAGGGCGTCCCCATTTCTCTGGATGCCTACTCTGGCTACCATCAGATCCGGATGGACCCAGAGGATATTGAGAAGGCCGCCTTCATCACTGACTCCAGTGTGCACTGACACACTCGGATGCCTTTCGGGTTAAAGAATGCTGGGGTGACATACCAGAGGCTGGTCAACCAAATCTTCGACGGACAACTTGGTCGGATTATCAAAGCCTACATCGATGACATGCTAGTCAAGATGCCAAAGGCTGCGGATCAACTTACCTACCTGGTCGAGACCTTTGGCACCCTCCTCAAGTACAACATAAAGCTCAACCCCGCCAAGTGCGCCTTTGGAGTCTGATCGGGGAAGTTCCTTGGCTTCCTGGTGACCCAGCGTGGGATTGAGGCAAATCCCGACAAGGTCCAGGCCATCCTGGACATGCGGCCACCCACTTGCATCAAAGACGTCTGGCGTCTTGCCGGGCGCATTGCCGCACTCAACCGCTTCCTCTCTCGGGTGGCCGAACGATGCCTACCCTTCTTCAAGCTGTTGAGGGGACCTAAAATGGCATCTGTTATGTTCACCTGGGATGAGGAATGTCAGAAGGCTTTTGAGGAGCTCAAGCAGTTCCTGACCTCACCCTCGGTAGGATGAAAGCCGATCCCGGGCAAAGCACTACAATTGTATCTCTCAGCAACTCCCTCTACTGTAAGTTCGTTCCTAGTCCGAAACGACGCGGGAATCGAGAGGCTAGTCTACTACACCAGCAAGGTGCTCAACGAGGCTAAAAGGAGGTACCCCACAACCGAGAAACTCATGCTGGCACTGGTTACCTCAGCCAAATGCCTCCGACCCCACTTCCAAGGTCATTCCATCATCATGCTGACCGATGAACCTTTGAAGAAGATCCTCTCTCACCCCGAAGCCTCGGGGCGCCTTGTCAGGTGGGTCATCATGCTCGGGGCTTACGACATCTCTTATCGCCCCCCCGTGGCCATCAAGGGATAGGCCCTAGCGGACTTCATCGTAGAGAGCACGGTCCCGCTCAAGGAAGAACCTTCATCCGTACAAGGACCCGTCTGGGACTTGTTCGTAGACGGATCGTCCAACTCAGTCGACAGTGGTGCTGGCGTGCTCCTCAAGTCACCTGAAGGAGCTGAGTTACAGTATGCCTTGAAGTTCAACTTCCAAGCATCCAATAACGCTTCCGAGTATGAAGCCCTCATTTCGGGGGCCAGGATGGTAGGACGACTAGCGGCCAAGCGAGTCAGAACCCACTCTGACTCCCAACTGGTCGCTAGCTAGGTCAACGGTGATTACGAAGCTCGGGAAGCACCGATGATCAAATACCTTCAGATGGTTCGAGGGTTAGCCCAGCTAGGACCGAGCGCTCTCTCCCTTAACCGACGGCACAATTGAAGAATGTTAACTGAACAAGCACAAATTGGAGCAAGGGCTGAGAGCTTACCTAGTCGGTTTGAAGAAACCGACTTCGGTCAGAGACGTGGGTGAGCGAGGAGGCGAGGGTATGCACCCACTCGCCATGCCGGTGTAGCTTTGACCAGCTCAAAGTGTTTACAACACTACGCCTCTCGCAGGAGGGGGATCTTGGGGTGGGGGTTAATTTCTTATAACTAAAACTACCTCCACGCAAGGAGGGGCCTTCAGTCGGCCAAGCGGGGAGGGGAAGAAAAGGGGTGAGGAGCTTCAACGGTCGGCGAAGTCAGTTCTGTCCTCTTTTTGGAACAGGGGACAGGGAGGCGGTGTCGACGCCGCTGTGACCACTCCCAGACTCCTCTTTCGATGAGACCAGCAGCAAACTCTCCGTACTTGGTCTACGATGTCGCCAGAATTTTGGGGTAACTCCAGGTCGATGGTGCCGATCGGGGAAGACCATCAAACAGAGCCTCTGCTCCTAGGATCTGACAGTTGCAGGAACACAGCAGCAAGAAGCCGAGGCCGTCATGCGCAGTCCCGAACTCCAAATCTAGCGCGGCAGGAGGCGTTGGAACCGTTGATGAGTCACTGTCGAAACGAGACCCACGAGAATGCCAGCTGATGTCAGGGTAGGCTGGGGCTGTCAAATGAGTGATAGGATGTCTATTCAGTCCAAGAGGGGACAGAACAGCGCACCCTGAGGAGAAAATTAATAAGTTGCTGCTCCGGTCGCCAAATGGAGTCCCGCGTCTTGGAGGGGGAAGAAGACTCATTGTAGAAGGTCCTGGCCAAGCGCCGCCTTCAGAGCGTCTGGTGGCGGGACATGGTAGCCTCTGTAAATCGTCTCTGGCTGATAGTCAGGATGCAGTTGCGTAGTTGAGGGAGATCGCCTGCCTCGGATAGCCACGCACTCAGAATGAGACGAGATGACCGCCGTTGCGAAGAAGACTCGAAGACGCTTCCAGAGGTAGCTTTTGTGCATCCAGGAGCTCTAGGATGAAGTCGTGGCAGCCTCTTCAAGTTGACAGTACTCTGCTGCTTGTGAAATAGGAATGCAGGTTGAAGAGGAGAGGTGGGGAATGGGGTAAATGGGAGGCGAAAAGGGGGGTGGATGGTGTGGAGGCGACCCCTGACTGTTGGGGGGTCTTGGAGGGGGCAAACTAAGGTGAGAGAGGGAGAGAATGGGGGCTGAAAGGTGGTCTAACAGGTGGTGTAAGAGAGAGCTGCGAATTTGGGACTAGGAGGGAGAGGGATGGTGGTTTCCCTAGTTGGGGTGGTGAAACATTTTTGGCACATTCTACGGATTTTTAGAAATTAGAAAAATTTCTAATTTATTTTTATATAAACCCACCCTCTCTCTCTTCTCTCACGCCATCTCACTCTCTCTCTCCCGTTCTCTCGATCCATCGGCTCCGACTACAGACGGAGGCGACCGTGGGCGAGGTAGCGATGCCGGGAGGCTGCTGAGACGCGTGGTGGAGCGAGGAACGGCGTGGATTTGACGCGATCCCGAACGGTGGATTCAAAGTCGACGGTTCGGTTCGCGTGGTGATTTTTGAAGTGGTTTAGTCGCCTTGGCGCTCGATTTCGTCAGTGGAGATAGGGAGATGGACTGTCACTTCATCCTCTATGTTTTCCCTGTAATTTTGCATAGAATGGTGCTCGATCGGGGGAGATTGGGCCAGTTTAGTGCAAATCATAGTTTTTGGGGTTTGTAGGGTTCACCGAAAAATGGCAACCATTCTCGATGTAATTAGTGTCAAATTGACCGCTGGGATGTCAGGATCTCAACCCCACCAATTTCGTGTCGATTGCTCGTCATTTGGGGCCGGTAGGAGTCTGGGAACCCCGGTGACTCATTTTGGGTCGATTCATCGGAATCGCCCCGATCTCGCGTTTTAATGCGTTTCGATAGATGCATGTGGCATTTTTGACCTTTTGGAGTCATTTCCTGTCGATTGGATGTGTTGTCCCTATGCTACGGCTTGCATGGGGCATGGAACGGGTCGATTCGGCCATTCCACAGTTTTAGTCACCGGATTGATGTAACGGTCCTACCAGTGACCGCTATAGGCATAACGGTCCCTCGACAGACCATTATGGTTTGTTCGTTTCATCTTTCGAGGTCATGGAGCATAACGGATCAGGCCTGGTCAGTTATTTGAATATAACACCCCTGTCTAGGAGCATTATGCTCGGGTTGTTTTCGAGGCCTGCTACTGTGTCAGACCCTCGACGACCGTGTTGCCTTGAAGACCGTTCAGTCGGTTCTCTGTAACAGATCTCTCCCTATGCGTTATAGTCAGGTAACGCACCTGTGTGGGTCCATTACATTGTGTTTGACTGATGTTTGACTAGGTATGGCTGTTGATATAACGCGCCTAACCTTGTGTACCATGTGGCTATGGCTGACTCATTGTGGTCCGTTATATGCCTCTTGTCCATGTTAGTGTTTTGGGTCCGTTGACTTTAACGTGCCTATTGTGGTGTGTTAAGCTTGTATAACGTGCCTATGGAGGTCCGTTATATTCCCCTTGGGTTGTGTTTTGGGTCTGTTGGCCATAATGCGCCTGTCCAAGTGCGTTATGTTGATATAGTGCCCCTATCTTGGTGTGTTATGATGATCCCAACTACTGCTCATACCACCGCATGTTAGGCCACTCTCTTGAAGATTGCTATGTCTTCAAGACACAGGCGCAGAAGTTGATCCGAGACGGCCTTATTCAAATGAAGAGCAGTCTAGTCGATCCTCTGCAGCCGCATACGTGGTCCAGACCAGCCAAAGCAACGCGTGTGGTTCACCATCTGGCTAACGTGATCCACATGATGGCTATATTTTCTCCCTCTGATGATGAATCAGAGGAGCCCAGTACTAATCGGAGAGAGCGTTCGATCTGGTACCCAGGGTGGCGACCCTGGCACGATCGCAGACCCCTCTCCTTCCCTAGGGAGAGAACCCGATGAATCTTCGACGTCCTCGTCGAGCGGGCGCAAATCTTGCCCCGCGACCCACCGACAGACTACACTCAGTGGGACTTCAATCATCCCCGGTACTGTCTGTTTCATGCATTAATTTGCCACGTGATCGAGTCCTGTGAGGAAGTCCAATACCTCATCCAGGAACAGATCTGGTGGGAGCAGATTGATGCCGAAGGGAATTCTGTGGCACTTGTTCGACTGTGGCAAGCAATTGAAGAAACTCTGAGCACTGCCAGAAATATGCCAGAGGAGCTTGATCCTCCCCAAAAAAATGGACAGGGGCTGCCTTACCAGCACACACCAGAATGGCTCGAGTTCTAGACCGATAATCAGGAAGCTCTCGAGTGACTGCGGAGACGTAGGGAGCAAGATGCCAGCCAAGAAACTGGGCTGAGTACCTTCTCGGCCAAAGCCATTCATCCTCCTGCTCCCCCAGTCTCCCCTGATTCCTCGACACCACAGGTCGGTCAGCGGGCCCCTGCCACTTCAGCCGCGCAATGGTGACCTTGGCAGGAATTAGAGTCTCTGCCCTTTTCCAAAGAAGACACTACCAGACTCCTTCGAGTCCTTCTTGGTCGAGAGGACGTCCTGGTGGGCGAGGCTACCATGAGCTCCTCAAGCTCTCCTCGCCTTCCCCCTCTTCCACTTCCGGCTTCAATGCTCGAGGATAGGAAGGGAAAACAGAAGCTGGGCGAGGCCCCGGCTCAACCGAACCAGGTCCTCCCAACAATTTTGCAAGCCAGGTCTACCATCACAAAGGCCATCCGGTGTGCGAGATCAAGACAGCCAATAGGGGTAGCAAGGCCCCAAGACTTCGTCGAGTGTCGCTCGACCCTGCCCTCAGCCAAACTACTAGAGTCAGGTCGGGAAGCAGGATGTTACTCATCCTCCTCGGGCCATTTCTCAGCAGAAGCCCTTGCCACTGTAGCTAAGACATCAAACTGTGCACACATCTTCAGACGCTAGTACGAGTCAACCAGGTCTGTGCACATATAGGTCTATGCACTTGTAGATTCTAGGGTCAAAGCACATATTGCATCTTGTTCATTCAGGTCAGTGCACATGAATAATCTAGTTTGCACATCTTTTCATGATAGCTCTACAGGCTTACCTGTGTATCACACAGGCCGGTGCACATTCATGTTCCTTCATAGAAGGTTGGTGCATATTCATGTCTTATGCATACAAGGTCGGTGCACATTATGTTAGACAGCATACAAGGTTGATGCACATCATGTTAGATAGCATACAAAGTCGGTTCACATCATGTTAGACAGCATATATAAGGTCGATGCACATTTGCCTTATTCATATATAAGGTCGATGCACATTTGCCTTGTTCATATATAAGGTCGATGCACATTTGCCTTGTACAAATATAAGGTCGATGCATATTTGCCATATTCATTTACAAGGTCGATGCACATTTGCCTTGTACATATAGAAGTCCATGCACATTTAAGTCTAAGCTTGTCTAGGGTCTATGCACATTTGGAATTCAGGTCTACGCATATATAGAAGTTCATGCACATTCAGGTCTAAGCTTGTCTAGGGTCTGTGCACCTGATGCATCAAGGTCGATGTACCTTGTGGATTCACTATAAAGACTCGATGCACTTTCATTAAGGTCTACCTGTGTCTTACACAGTTCAATGCATTGTATGTTTGAATCAAAGCATATACATCATCTTTTACCTTTCTGACCTATATGTCTCACTGTTATAATGTTGGCTAAATCTGCATCTGATTATAAAGTGCTTGATGAAAATGCTTCATCTCTTGTTGAAAAGAACTCTATCAAACACTTGAAGGATAAGAAGCATCAATCACTTAAGTGATCACGTGATCCCAAAACTGAGTTAAATAGTCACATGATCCAAGGCATCTAGCTCTTCAGGAATGATCAAGGCAGACACGTGAGTTCGACCAATTATTGATACAACGATAAGATGGCACGTGATCCAACAAAAGATGGCATGTTTGTTTTAGAAGTTTCCAGAGGAAGAATATTCTATTGTCAGGTGGACCAATGAGATTTCACCAAGATTTCTGCCACATCCAAACCCTTACGGAGCCCTGTTCTATTTAAAGGCTACCTTGGCCTTCGATGAAGAGCCACTGAGTACTGAAAGCTGCGAGAGTTCCTGTTGTTCGAAGACCCCTTTCGTAAAGAGAGCAATGCCAGAAAGAAGAGAGAGAGTGAGAAAAGAAAATTTGAGAGCAGCCAGCCACAGTGATTCAAACTGCTTCTACGAAGCTACATCTACTTTCACGTTGCTTCAGTCATCTTTTATCATTTTTCATCCTTGTTTGTTTATAGCTGTAAAGCACATGCTCTCCCAAACATACAATGTTTTAAATACATGTAACCCCAAGATGGAGAAATGCTTCCAAAAACACACAATATTTGTTATCATAAAAACTAGGGTCAAAAATAATGTGAGAATACCATACCCAATAGGGGGCACTGTTGTGACTGAGGTTGTCAAGTGGTCGGGCGTCCGGGGCCCCGATGCGGCTGAGGTGGCTGGGTGTCGCGAGACCTTGATGGTCGTGCTTGGGGCCCATTGACAGCGGCAGGGGCCTGACGCTTCATCTTGCGCCGGGACTTGTGAAGTATGCCCATTGTCTGGGTAACAGCACTGAGGGCACGCTTATTGAGGTGACATCGAAGTGACACATGATCATCGAGGTGGGGAACTAGGCTGGGCGCCTCGATTGAGCCGTGTCTAATGGTGCATGACCATTGGGACAGAGACTGGACAAGGTGCCTCGATCGAGTGATGTCTGTGTCGTGCACGAACGTCGAGGTAGAGACCAGGCAGGGTGTTCTCATCAAGCCACGTCTGTGTTGTGTACGAATGTAGAGGCAGAGATCTGGCAGGGTGCCTCGATCGAGTGATGACTAATAGTGCACGACTATCGAGGTAGGGACTGATAGGGGTGCTCTCATAAAGCGGCATCTGGGTCAGGCACGAATGCCAGGGCAGGGCCGAGCCGGGTGTTCCCGTAGAGTGGCGTCTGGGGGCGCATGACCATCGAGGTAGGGCTCGGGAAGAGTGCTTTCACCAAGCGACATCAGGGTCATGCACGAGTATCAAGGTAGGACCCAGGCAGAGTGCTTTCACCAAGCAACATCAGGGTCATGCACGACTATCGAGACATGACTTGGGCAGAGTGCCTTCGCAAAGCAAGATCTGGGGTCGTGCATGATTATCAAAATGACATACGTTCATCATAACTGGGGTCTGCCTTTTCGGAGGTGGGTGTTTGGGCTAGATGCTGTACGAGGGATGCCCATGCGGCATGCCCTCGACGTGAGCCTAGCAAACACACACACAAATCTCTTGGAGATGGGTGTTTGGGCTAGACGTTGTGTGAGGGATGACCATGCGGCATGCCCTTGGCGTGAGCCTAGCAAACTCACACACAAATCTCCTTAGCGCGTCCTTGCTCCTTGATGCTTGATCGTTGATTGTTGATTGCTCATGATCGTTCCCTTGTTGATGGCACCCAAAGGGGTGGTTTTATAGTGGAAGATGAAGGGTCAGGAGGGGTTTAGGCGGGCCAAGTTGACGGGTAAAGCTGGTCCGGGTAAACCCCTTGGGGAAGTGTTACGGAGTGGGGGAGGTAGGGTTTAGGCGGATTGGCCTGGGTCAAACTACGCCTGGTCATGCTCATGTTCTAATCGACACGACTGTTTAACTGCCACGTTCCGAGCGTACACGTTCTATCGGTTCGGGGCGTGACAACCGTACTGTGGAGTCTCGGTCTGACAAAACTCGAGTCCATACCTGCCAGTAGACAGGAGCACCACCCACTAGAAGAATGACCAGATGCATCCCCTGACGTCTTACACTGCGTCACAAGTGTCCTGCTACAACACCCCAGGAGCGAGACTCCGACACACTCAGTAACCAGAAGTATCACAAAACAAGGACTAGCTGAGGTCGCGCTCATCAGCGCGGGTCTGAAACCCTCAGCCCCGTGTGCACACTCAAACCATACGCCCTAGGCCTGTCCTCTAGCTGGTAATTCCCCCTAAGCCTGGACTCGGTTGTACGTGGGGGCCCTACGGTAACCAGCCTACTCACCGTCTCTCTTGGGTCAGCCGCTCCACCACTTCCGGGCGGGTCAGCACACGCGTACCGTAAGAAGGCTGTGGCTAGTGGACGTATCGTTGGAAGAACAGACTCTCAAGTCACGAAAAAATGACTCCGAAACTAAACAAGTACGAAGATCACCCCTCGCACGGCACCAACTCACGGTGATGCAAGCCGAGAATGCCACCTCCCGGGACCCCCACAGCACCCCACACTTGGCCCCCACATGATGCCTAGCATCAGTCAGACCACGGGTCAGCATGTGGATCGAGGTCTGCTCACCCAGGACTTGAATCGGCACGGAAGAAACCACTGGTTAGGCCTCAGATAGTAAATGGTCCATCATGGGCCGTTCTGGGGTAAACGGATGGCGGATGGACCACCTCAGGGAGTGAAACGGTCCACTAATAACAGCCTAAAAACCATAGTACACGGTCCACTATGGGCCATGCCATCCATGCACGGCCCCTCTGGGATCGTTCCAAAAGATGAACGGCCCAACAGAAGGCCGTCCCACCCCTGGACATAATGGGAATCATACACGGCTACCCTCAGGCTGTTCAGGACCCACACGGTCCATGGTAGGCCGCTTGGTGAACAGAACGGTCCCTATTGGGGCCGTCCAGCCACCCAACAGCACGAAAATAAAACGACCAACCCTGGGCCGTTCAAGGTGTGCACGGCCAGCCCTGGGCCGTGCAAGGAGATGAACGGGCCTCACTGGGCCGTTCAATCATCCAACGGCATAGAAATGGAACGGCCAACCCTGGGCCATTCAAAGAACTACACGGCCAAGCCCTAGGCCGTGCCATCCCAACACTATGTAACGGTCAAGAAGCAATGGTCAAAGCACCTCAGGAGTCACGCTAACCCCAATGGGTACGTTGTCGGCTGGGCCCTTGCTGGTAGAGGTCCAGCAAGGCTGGGGTTCTTCCCAAGGATATGGAGGCCCAATTCAATGGGGCCGATCGGGTGCCGAGGGTACGGGTCACACACTCTCCCGCGGCGGTCACTCGAAGCAATGGAGCTTGTAGGCTGTGCACTCACTCTTACGGGCCAGCAGAGCTATGAACTAATATTGAATGAGCAAGACACTCAAATATGAGCAAGGGATAGAGCACTTAGTCGACCGGTTTGAAGAAACCGATCCCGTTCGGAGACGTGGGCGAGCGGGGAAGCGTGGGTTCCCCACACGCCGTGCCAGTGAAGCTTTGACCTATTTTAATGATTTACACCACTACTTCCCCATGCAAGGGGGTTGAACAAGGGGAGGAGAAGTTAATATTACATCCAAACACTACCTCCCACAGGGAGGGGCAGTAAGCCAGCCAGGCGGGGAGGGAAAAATGAAATAGAAGTGAACTAAGCGAGGGATGCCGGTTCTATCCACGCTCTAGAATAGGGGACATGCAATCGTTGTCGGTGCCGCTGCGACCACTCCTGAACTCAGTTTTTGACGAGACTAGTGGCAAACTCTTAAAAACTAGATTAGGATGACGTCAAATTTTTGGAGAATTCTCAGGTTGGTGGTGCTGGTCGGGGAAGAGCCACAAACATGGTCCCTACTTTCTGGTTCTGTCTGCTATGGTACCACAGCATCTAGAAGTCGAGGCCGCCACGAGCGCTCCTGAACTCCGAATCAAGCTTGGCTACAGTCGTTGGAACCGTTGTCGAGCTCTCTTCAAAATGAGACCTGCGGGAATTCCATAGGAGGTCAAAGAAGAGCATAGCAGTCTAAATAGTGATCGTGTATCAATTCAGTCCTAGAGTGGACAGAACAACGCACCTTTGGGAGAAAATTAATAAATTACTGATCCGGATGCTGAACGGGGTGCCGCTTCTTGGTACTGGAAGAAGACTCGTTGTAGTAGGTGTAGGCCTTGCCCTGCCTCTAAATATGCAGGTGTCTAGTCGTAGGAGTCTTTGTAAGTAGCCTTAGGTTGGCAGTCTTGAGGGAGACACGCAGACTAGGGAGATCAGCTCCCCCGAGCAGCCATGAGCTCAAGTTGGAACAAAACCACCGCCGTTGCAAAGAAGACACAGAGACACTTCCGACAGTACCACTTGAGCCTTCATAGACGTTGGTATGAAGTTGTTGTCAGCTCTGCAAGCCATCGGCGCTCTACTGCCAGCGAACTAGGAAATTCTGCCTGAAGATAGGAGGTAGGAAATGAGGTAAATGGGAGGGAAAATTGGGGTGGATGGGTGTGGAGGCACCCTTGGCTGTCCAAAGGTGACCCCGGGAAAGAGTTCCACCTCCACCCCCACTGGAACTCCCAAAATTCAGGAGAATCCCCAAACTCCCACTGAAGGGAAACCTCCCCTTCCCTCTTCTCCTACATCTATCGCACCCATTTCTACGGTCCCTAAGGTTGGTCCTGACCTAGTTAGGCGCCTTGACCCCACAAATGTCGGTGAACTAAACAGAGAGGTTGCTGAGGGTGCCCCTGTTCGGACTGTTGATGTCACCATCACACCCAAGGAGTCCCGAGTCTCAGTCCCAACTGAAGTCCCAGCAATATTGCAGGACTTCCAAGGCATCGTCCCTGAGGACTTGCCTTCTCGAGTTCTCATTTCCATGCGTGATGAACAACACGCTATTGAGCTTGTCCCCGGGTCCACCTTACCCGACCTTCCCCATTACCAACTAAACCCTCAGGAGCATGCTGAGCTTCGACGAATTGTCGAGGACCTCATTCAAAAGGGTTTTCTCAGGGTGAGCAAGAGTCCCTGTGCTGTGGATCTCATTTCCCTTCCCCTCGAGTCTAGAACATCCGAGTCAGCTGAAGAATTTGCACAGCATGTCAAAACTCTGCATGAGTCAATTAGCAAGTAAATAAGTCTCAGTAATGAGGCTTATCAATGATTGGCTGATTCGCAAAGGCATCACCATGAATTTTAAGAAGGTAACTTGGTTATGGTACATGTCTACCCCGAACGACTCCCCTTGGGAGCCGTTAAAAAGTTGCCAGCCCGTAGTGATGGTCCCTTCCCAATCCTGCGGAAGATTGACACAATACCTATATTATGGACTTACCTCCCGAATATGGGATTAGCTCTACATTTAATGTGGCAGACCTAGTGGCCTACAAGGAACCCATAGCGATTCCTAGTGACCCTTCCGAGATTTCTCCTCCCATTGAGAGTGAGCCCACCCCTGTGCGTCCCACAGCCTCGAGAGCACCGCACGAGTAAATTGAGAGGATACTGGATGAGCAGGTGACTACTACACGGAGTAGGGTGTACCAGTGCTACCTTGTCCGCTGGCGGGACCGTCCACCATCAGATGACTCCTAGATCAGCCAGGAGGATCTCCAGCGTCTCGATCCAGATCTGCTAGAGCACTACCAGAGTGGTGTCCCACCTTACTCGACGGAGTCGAGTTCCAGCCGTCCCGGGAGGGTTGGTGGGGACACTTGGCCCACTACCAGACGCCACACCGCCGCACCGAGCTTGTGGCTTAGAGATTCAGCTTCCAGAAGACTCGGCGTCACGTATTTATATATTACATATGTATTGTGTGTAAAATACATGTATTACTACATGTATATTTCCTTTTGTCTTACCATCCCTTCATCCATTCCCTCCACTTCAAGCCACACCACATCCATCAAGAGCTTCCTGCCCAGCCCAGTTCGCAGGCAGCAGAAGGAGGTCACTTGCAAAAACCATTTCGGAGTCATTCGGCATTAGCTGGATATGCACCATATATTGACGAAAAGCTCGTCGAGAAAGCTTCGCAGCTGTTGTGGTCTTGCCGGCATCTGACCTCCCTGCTGTCCAGGAGGCTCGATCTCCCCCGACTGCGCAGATCAGGACCAGCTGGCAACCTAAGATGACTTCCTGGAGCTCCCACGGTCGCATCCCACAACTTCTGAAGGCGCCGCTTCGCCGAGGACTTCTTCAACCAGTCGGCACCCATCAGCAAAAAGCGACAACCAGTTCCACATCCGGAGGAGCATCGTCCAATTTTCTTCCCCTAGGTGCGCAGAATAGGTCACTCCTGACCTGACCTGACCCCCCCTCACTCAACGGGCACCTCCTCACCACCCCGTCATCGTCTGGTGCTCCCCCTAGTTATTGCTCGAAGAAGGCTCATCCACGGTCATCCTCGACTTGGTCCCGCCACGATTGAACTTCGGGAGCAGCCGTGGCGGCTACAACCAGCTGTCGCTACACCATGGGATCAGCCTGAGCCAGAGCGCAGAGAGACTGTTCCAGGAGCCACCCCGACCAGTGGCGACGACGGGTCCATCCACAGAATTTCGCCAGCGTACCAAGGTCCATCAGCGACGATTCGGAACTTGTCCCGATGACTTTTGAGTTCGGTGGAGTGTGTTGCGGTGTTTTCAGTGACTCACTATCTAGCAGTTCTGGATCTGGGCAGAACTAGAGAAGTGCCCTTCCGGCACTGACTTAGCTAGTCTCCCCTCCCCACTTGGCCGGCTTAGCGCCCCTCCATGTGCGAAGGTAGTGTTTGGGTGCAACACTTAATTTCCCCTCCCCTGGTCCAACCCCCCTGTGTGGGGAGTAGTGCTTGTATAATTTGAATAGGGGAAGCTACATCGGCGCAGTGTGTGGGGAACCCACACTCCCCGCTCACCCTCGTCTCCGACCGGGATCGGTGTCTTCACACCGATAAGGTGAGCTTTGGGCCACTCTCCTCTGCTGGTTTTTCTTGCCTTGGCTCAGCATAGTATTATCTCTAGTTGCGCCATCGACGGTGAGAGAGTGCTCATTCTAACTTTCCATCAAATTGAGCGACCACCGCCGAGAGAGTTGAGAGAGTAACCCTTCAACCCATGCCCTCGGCATGCTGGCCGCCTGTTGATTTGGGCATTCCAGACCCTTAGGGGTCCAATCCTAAGTTAGTCAAGCCCTTGGAACCTCAAGGGCCAACCTCGGGATCTTCAACTACAAGCGCATGCCCTTCGGTTTGAAGAATGCCGGTGCTACCTACCAGAGGGCCATGACCAAAATTTTCGACGAGATACTGCACAACGTTGTCGAATGCTATGTTGACGACCTCGTCGTCAAGACCAGAAGGCGAGAAGACCACCTACGCGATCTGCGTCGTCAAGTCTTCGAGCGTCTCTGGTAATATGGGCTCAAAATGAACCCCATGAAATGCGCCTTCGGCGTGTCCAGTGGCAAGTTTCTCGGTTTCATCGTCTGATACCTAGGAATCAAGGTGGATCCCAGCAAGATCAAAGCGATCCAGGAGCTCCCGCCACCCAGCAACCTCACCGAACTTAGGTTACTCTAAGGCAGGCTGACCTACATTCGGAGATTTATCTCCAACCTCTACGGTTGATGCACGCCTTTCAGCAAGCTGATGAAGAAAGACGCCCCCTTCATTTGGGACTCAGAATGCCAGACGACTTTCGAGCAGATCAAGGAGTACCTTCTCACTCCTCCAGTCTTGGGAGCACCTGTCAAGGGCAAACCCCACATACTCTACATCGCCGCCATGGACGCTTCATTAGGAGCTCTGTTGGCGCAAATATCGCTACTCCCCCATGGAGAAAGTATGCATGGCATTGGTGTTCGCCGTTAAGAAATTACGGCACTACCTCTTGTCTCATCGGGTTGAGCTTATATCCAAGCACGACCCTCAGAAGTTCCTTCTCAGGCAACCCGTTCTCTCAGGCCGACTGGAAAAATGGGCTCTCCTACTAATAGAATACGACATCACCTACGTCCCGAGAAAAACAATCAAGGGGCAGGGCATGGCTGAATTCCTAGCAGCCCATCCAGTACCAGATGATTCTCCCTTCAACGCGGAGTTTCCAGATGAGGAGTCTCTTGCTCTTCAACACCAACAACTGGCTAAACAGAGCGAAGATGTCTTGCATTACTGGCAACAAGACGCCCTCACAGCCAGTCTACCTTGCTGGGAGTTATACTTCGATGGCGCTTCTCGAGGTACTACCCGGAGCAACCTCAGCTCGGGTATTACGGCAGGTGCCGGAATTGTCTTCCTGACCCCTCAGGGCGGAGTTCTGTACAACTCTTGCGCCCTCATGAAGGCTCTGACCAACAACGAAGCCGAGTACGAAGCCCTGATCATCGGACTCCAGATGGATCTCGACATAGGCATCAAATGCCTCAAAGCCTATGGAGATTCCCAACTGATAGTCCGACAGGTGCTTGGCATCTATGACGTGCGAAAATCAGAGCTGGTCCCATACCACGCCACTGTCACCCAGCTAACCTAGAAGTTCTATTTCTTCGAAATAGACCACGTTTCCAGAAGTGACAACGCCCAAGCTGATGCCCTAGCAAAATTGGCTGTGGCCATCAAGCTACCGCCTAAGGGTGAAGTGGACATCACAGTCAAGTATCGAAGGCTAATGTCCAGCTCACTCGAAAGTGACTCCGGTCTCACAGTTTATGAGGTCCAAGGCTTCGACCAGGACACTCCGCCAGAAGAAGAAGATTGGTGCGAGCCCATCACCAAATTCAAGAAGGGATGGCTCCCCCCTGACCAGGCTCAAAGGGTCTGACTACTTGGCCAGGTAACATCATATGAGTTGATTGGCGACTCCCTGTACCGGCTTGTTCACAAAAAGGACAAGTCCATTTTCTTGAGATGCATCTCCCTAGTCGAGGCTCGAGCTATCATGCGTGAGGTTCATTCTGGGCTATGTGATGCCCATCATGCCAGAGATAGAATGAAGCACAACATCAAACTGAAAGGCTTTTATTGGCCTACCATGTACACAGATTGCGTCCAGTATGCTTGTACATGCCATCAGTGCCAAGCCTTCGGCCCAGTGCCCATAAGGCCTCCCAATCCACTGCATCCCACTGCCCCTACCTGGCCATTTTTCGAATGGGGTATGGACATCATGGGGCCTTTCTCACCATCTTCCAAAGGCCACAAGTACATTATGGCCGCCACTGACTACTTCTCTCGTTGGGCGGAAGCCCTTCCCCTTCAGGAAGTCACCGGAAAGGTCATCGCCAGGTTCGTCCAACACAACATCATCAACTGTTTCGGCACACCCAGCCGCATAGCCTCTGACAATGGGACGCCATTCAAGAACAAGGCCGTATACTAGTTGGCAGCCAAGTTCCACATCGACTGGAGAACCTCTTCCGTCTACAACCCACAGGCCAATGGCTTGGCCGAAGCCTTCAACAAAACTCTCTTCAAGCTCTTGGTTATGATCGTCAGCCACCGGCAACGTGATTGGGGTGAAAAGGTCTCTAAGGCATTATGGGCCTACCGGATGGTCTACAAAACTCCCACTGGATGCTCGTCGTTCTCCCTCGTCTACGGTGCGGAAGCCGTCATCCCTGTCGAAATCCAGCTAGCATCCTACCGCGTAGCGGTACACATCGGCTTGGCCGGCCCTAATGAAAATGAATACCCGAGAAGGCTAGAAGAGCTTGTCGATCTAGAAGGCAAATGGCTTAAAGCCCACAAATACCTACAGATATATCTGGCACGCATGGCGCAAGCCTATGACAAGCTTGTCAGGCAACGAGCCTTCAAGCGAGGCGACCTCATCATGATCAAGGAATGGGAAGTCATGGCAGGCCGTTCCAGTGGCAAGCTTCAGCCAAATTGGCGAGACCCCTACATCATCTACGATGCCTACAAGGGTGGGGCCTACACGGTCATGGACCACAAGGGCCACCGACCCTTCCCGCCTCTCAATTGCAAGCACATAAAGCTGTACTACGCACCAGAACACGAGTTCGCGCGCCAGATCGGATAGTGCGCACACTCCCAGTCTCAGCTCCCGGAAATGGTCTTCTCTCCAAGAAGACCGAACCAGACATTCTTTCCAGTCCTCCTCTGCAGTCAAGCCAGGGGGCCAGCCAGGCCCCTCCCAGAGTCGTCATCAGACGCCCTCAGAAGCCGGTCTCCTGCCTTCATCTTCCCAAAGACAAGAGCGGGGACAGCACCGCACCAACTATAGCCCAGCCGCCAGGCTCTCAAGTAAGCGAAACACAAGAAAAAATATAACAAAATGGGGCTAAAAATAGAGGTGCCCCAGCGAACCCAGTCGTTCCCCTCCGTAAGCAGTCGGTTCAGGACAAAAAGACTAACAACCCGACTGAGGTGAAACCCGCATGGGTGCTTCAGGCAATATTAGGAAACCCCTCGACATGAAAACCCAAAAGGGAACACCGGAAAAAGCTAAAGGGGGTCGGCTCCAGTGAAAACTCGAAAGGGTGCTGGGGCCGATATGGGAAAGCTTCTCTTCGCCACTAGTCAGGGTGGTCTTTACCTACTCTCCAATAGGCTGTGGAATCTTCCCGCATCAATCACTAGTCAACCCACGGTTCCAAGCCAATGGCTCGACACCTCTCAGCCTTCCTCTGCATCACTCGCTTCAATCTCCTATCGATACCAGCCGGCACGCAGCATGCTAGTCGCTATGCCAGCAGAAGCCAGCTCCAGCCAATCCCAAATCTCTGCCATCACATAATCCTATACTCTACATCTGATCCAGTATTCCGTACCACACTTGGCCAGGACAACACATCCCTCGGCCTCACAGGCCCCAGAACTCGTAAAAACCTAAGGGTAAGGGTAAATTTCATTCGTTCTTACTCTTTTTGGCATTTTTATATTTTTTTTATTGTAGAGGGGCGGGCCGTTGAGAGGCCAAGGAAAGGCATGCCGGCGAAGCCTGGGTAGGTGCTAGGGAGATGTACCGGCAAAGGCTTGGGTTGGGTGTGTTGGCAAAGGCTCTGAGGATGTACCGGCAAAGAGTTGATGAGTGTGCCGGCGAAGGATGCTGGGAAGAGCGTGCCATTGAAGGTGTTGGGTAGGCGTGCCGGTGAAGGCGTGGGAAAGGTGCACCGGTGAGGGGTGAGATCCATGTAGGTTCCTCATAAAGGAATCAAGATCCATGCATGCTTTCAAAGGGTGAGTCCATGTACATCTAGGCTAAGTACATGTAGATGCAGGTTAAGTCCATGCACATGGGGAGGGGGCCAAGTCCATGTGTGCTAGGGGTAAAGTCAGTGCACATGGGGGTAAGGTCGACGTGCATACTGACTAAGTCAGTACACGTGCGGGGGAAGTCAGTGCACCTTTGGAATATGCCAAGGGCAGGGTCAGTGTACATGTAGGGGAAGTCAGTGCAAATGGGCTGAAGTCTGTGCACATGCAGACTAAGGTCAGTGTACGTGCTGACGAAGTCAGTGTACGTGCAAACTAAGGTCCGTGCACGTGCAGGCGAAGTCAGTGCACATGAGCTGAAGTCCGTGCACATGCGGACTAAGGTCAGTGTATGTGCTAATGAAGTCAATGTACTTGCAAACTAAGGTGCGTGCACATGCAGGGGAAGTCAGTGCACATGGGCTAAAATCCGTGCACATGCGGACTAAGGTCAGTGTACGTGCTGACGAAGTCAGTGTACATGCAAACTAAGGTCCGTGCATATGCAGGGAAAGTCAGTGCACATGCAGACTAAGGTCAGTGTACATGCTGATGAAGTCGGTGTACATGCAAACTAAGGTCCATGCACATGCAGGGGAAGAGGGGTGAAGTCCATGCATGGGATACACGTGGTTGAGGCCAGGAGGGGATGAGTTGCACCGGGGAAGGTCACGGGCATGCTGATGACTGACGGGAAGGGGGGGCGTGTCGACAAAGAGGTGTACCGGTGAGGGACGCACTAGCAGGCGTGCCGGCGAAGGGTTTTAACAATAGCCAGAGGGAGGAAGCACCGTTCAAAGAGTGTACCAGCGAGGGGGAATATAGGGTGTACCGGTGAAGGGACCCAAGGGCATGCCGTAGAAGAGCCTGGGAGCGTGCCAGTAAAGGGGGTTCTAGAACGGTGTGTACCAGTAAAGGGCCCACTCCTCCTTCATTCTTTTAAGGCCTTTCTTTTCTTCTTTTCTTAATTTTGTATAATTTTACACAACTCAAACGTCGGGTAAGCTGCCGGCTCTGGTAAGCTGGCAACTACGAATCTCCGCGCTGCACCTTCAAACCTTGAGGAGGAACCGCAACACCTGAAAAAGAAGGGGTGAGCCTCATCTCATAGGCTCAGTAGGGGTCTCGTGGATCCCCACCACAAAACAATGACGGTAAACAGCAGCGATAACAATAGTAATAACAGTAGCAACAATAAAAGAAGGCGGCAGCGGAAACACAGCTATCTAGGCTACTCCTATCGGCACGGAAAGGAAACCCCGATCTCATAGTCGGGACCGCCGAACCACCGTAAAACCACAGTTATGCTATTGAAGGAAAATCACAACATCCCTGTCGTGAAGGCCCGTCCTCAGAGACGAAAGTCCAATCAAGACCACACGGTCCAAGGTACAGTCACGACATCGCAGTCGTGAACCCTACACTATCTACGAGTAAGACCTTGGTAACCCTACCAAAAAACCTAGACCTCAGTGTCGGGGAAACATGCGGAAGCTACCCGAAGAACCACATCTCGCAGACGGGAAACCAAACCTCGCGTCAAGAGGCACGTGTCGCGTGACAGGAGTACCTGCCCACTAGAAGCAAGACCGGATGCATCCACTGACGTCTTAGTCTGCACCCCGGATATCTCCCTACTCGCCTCAGGCGGAAACTGAGACACTGTACAGAGTAACCGAAGAACAAGGGTCTAGTCAGGGTCGTGCTCGTCAGCACGCGTCCGAAGTCCCCGACCACGTGTGTACACACTGACTAATTACGCTACGTCAAGCTCTCTAGCTGATTTTCCTTTCGGCCCAGACTCGAGTCGCTACAGTGGGAGGCCCTACGGCAACCAGGCCAAAACCGTCTCTCCTGGGTGTATCTCTCCACCCACTGCCTGGTGGGTCGGCACACGTGTACCCAGGCAAGCTATGACTAGTGAGGGGTCACTGAACGTGAACACTCTCCGTAGAGAGGAAACATCTAAGTACTGAAGGTCACGCATGCACCCGTCGCAAGTATCACGAAGTACCAGGTGGCTCGATGCCACCTGACTCTGGACGGCTAGCTAGATCTACTAATCCAACAGTCCTTGAGTTGCGTGACTTAGGTCAAGACCGTTTTATGATACAACTCCATGCCGTCAAATCATCCTAATCTAAGGGGCAGAAACCACGATTGAAAGAATCCTTAAGGTGACTCATAACCGCCGAGTCCACTCCCTTCCAAGGGAGGCCAAGAAGCCCCAGCCCCAGGCTGGGTCACAGAACACTCGGTCATTGGCCATACGCATAACCCATACGGAAATCGCTTTCCGAAGAAGCTAACGTCGTGCGGGGACAAC
>JANBPO010004976.1:0-28706 GCA_024336825.1 Amorphophallus titanum | reverse complement strand
AAGTATAACACTACACCTCTCGCAGGAGGGGGATCTCGGGGTGGGGATCAATCGAAATTACACCAAAACTACCTCCACGCAGGGAGGGGCTGTAAGCCGGCCAGGCGGGGTGGGGAATGGAGGTGGTCAGGAGCCAACTGACTCCTAACTTCGCCTTCAGGTTGCTATTTCTATCTTCTGTGACCAGTGGCCTTTCCAGGAACGTAGAACCTTCTTGAGACATCTGAAGGTGGCGGGACTAGATGCGTTGGAAAGCTTGACGTGTTAGCTTGCTCCTGGAAGAAACGCTGGCTCGTTCTGATCTCGGACGCACCAGGTACGATAGATTTCGTAGAACTGCACCGGGCTTCTCTGCTGCAGGCCAGAGAGGGCTTGGACGAGGCCGTACTCCCAGTTGGAATATCAGATCGAGGCGGGGCCAAATCCCACTGAAATAGGGATCAGTCTAGTGCTCTCAAACCAAAATTCACTTCCTGAATCACCCGATCACGCCCGTGGTGGCTCCTAGATGTGGACTGGGTCGGGCTAGGTGCAGGGACAGAATTCTGGACTCGACTCTCCGATGGCGTAGCTGTCTGATATGAGGCCGGGACGCAGCGGGGCCAGAGTCTTCATGAAGAGGGCCATCCCAGGGATCTTTTAGAGCTGGAATGGCCCCGTTCTGAGGTGTGAGACGCCGGTACTGCTGATTCTTGTGAAGTCGCGCTGTGCAGGACGCTAGCCAGATAGGGGAGGCTTGTTGGCGGCATATCTCCCAGTGGGAAGATCAGAAGGAGGTGAGACCAAGCTTGACTGAAAGATGACTGACCTCTGATGAACTCCTCCAGAGGGCTCGGGCTGAAGATGGAAGATGAGACCGTGGTACTCCCTGTGGTGGACTACTTGTTCTGGCCGCTGGTGACATGAACTGTAGGACAGGCTTGGGTTGTCGACGCCAGTGCTCTCGATGGGGAACTCCAAATAAGATGGGACCACTTTTGGATAAAAGATGGTCGACCCTAGTAAGGAGTCTCCAAAAGGCTTGACCAGAAGATGGGGGATGAAGCTGGAGGAACTTCTGAAAGTCGCACTGGTCGCTGGCCAGACCTGTCTTGTGCAGTCGAGGGAGAACGGCTGTCCCGGGCAGCCCCGATGTCGGATGGACGCGAGACCACCTCGCCTGCGAAGCTGACTCGACGAGCTTTCCAGAAATGTATGATATGCCACCTGAAGATGCACGATGCATCCGGGGAAGACTCTGCAACTCGGAGCTTGTCTGCTACCTGCGAACTGGGAGCTGAAGGTTGAAGATGATGGGGGGAAATGGGGTATATGGGAGGGAAAATGAAGTGGATGTGTTTACTGCGGTTCGGTTCGGTTCGGTTCACCTAACAGAAGCATGAATAACCCGAACCAAATCTGATTTTTCGGTTCGATTTGGATCGAGTCATCGGGTCAGTCTGGTTTCTGTACAACCCTAATCTCGGTCACCGATTCCTCAACACTCTGAGCAAAATCCTCTGATATGAACCAATGAGATGCACCAAAATCAAACAAAACTTGAGGCGCACAACCAAAATCAGAAGACTACCTTCCACTAACTGTGATGCCTCAGCCTCCGCTCTGGTCATATGCGTAACTCTACATCGGGATCTCTGCCTCCCTACAGTAGCTGACCGCGACAACTGAGAAAACTGATCCTGCTACTGGTACGGCTACTGTGGTGGTGGTAACTGCTGGGGCAGAAACTGCTGCTGCTGCTGAAGCTCGTGTGGCTGACGTGGTCTCTGAGGATAGTCACGTGCCATGTGCCCCTCCTGGTCACACTTGAAACAGATCACGGGCACTGAGCATTGCCTGCCTGGATGAGATTTGTCGCACTGAGGACATCCGCTCTGAGAACCACTCACCGAGCCCTGACGCTGGTAGGGTGCGGGCTACTGAACACTGCTCACTGACTGCTGCCTCTACTCCCTACGATCCTGATGCCTCTTGCCCAAACTGGCGTCCTTGAACAACTTCTTGAGCTTCGAACCAAAAGATGACGAGTCTGTCGCTGACGCCACAGATGGAGATGCCCCTGAACCGCCTACTGAAGGTTGGACGATAATCTGCTGCTGCACAACCGTCGGCTGACTAGGACCCATCTAAGTCTGGCCGGCACTGCCCTACCCTCGATTCCTCTGTAAATCTCTCTCCAATGCCGCTGCTGCTCTGCAAGCTATATCCAGGTTGGTTACACCTGACGCGAGTTGGGGTGCCTCAGCTCTGGCCTCAAACCCCTGACAAACTGCTCGATCTTCAACTCCTCGTCTGCCATGATGTGCAGTACATAATGACCCAACTCGATGAACTTGGATCTGTACTACATCACTACCATGTCCTCCTGGACCAACTCTAGGAACTCGTGCATCCTCTGCTATCTGATAAAGGGCAGACAGAAAGCACGCTCAAAAGCTGTGACAAAATCTCGCCACGAAATCTACCGAAGGGGACGAGACTGGAATACTGCCCCCCACTCTGCCGTTCACCAGGTCCGGGCTGACCCCTGCAACCGATGGGTAGCCAACACCAGCTTCTCTTCCTCAACACACTCCATAGAACTGAATATCCTCTCCAACTCATCTAACCACTCTCTGGCTACCTCAGCATCTGGCTGCTCATTGAAAAGGGGCGGTTGGAACTACAAAAACTCCTTTAATACGTGACCTCGACCACCCCGGGACGACGAGCCCTCGTCAGCTTTACCCCCTTGCTGCTGAAGAACATACTAATACATGCCCCTAATGAACTCATCCGCTCCAGGAACTCGCACCCCTCTAGCCGTGTCTCCTGGAAGCGATGCTTTGCTCTGCTCCTCTTGGCCCTCACCTGACTCTCCCTAGTAGGAGTGAGTCCTCCTCCTCGACGCCATAACTCCCTAGCAACAAGAAAACAACCAGCGAAATCAATAAAACACATGGTGCCCTAGGCCAATCGCCGACTGTATAGGGCATTCATAGACCTTCTGGACCACTGCAATCATTTTAAGTTCTTATATACCTCCACAACCCCGCTCTGATACCAACTGTAACGACCCAAGATCCGAGTACCAGAAAGGAACCAGCGCGGCTTGAACATTGGCCCACCATCCACGAGTCTGAAGATTCGGAGAGGTTAAAGGATGGTGTGAGGGTACACAAGAAGCTAAAATAATTGTAGAAATAATATAATAATCTAAATAATAAAGTATGAAATAAATAGCTACTCACTAATAGCTACAAGGTCCAGTGTGTCTCATGTCCAAAATAAGTACAGTCAATAGAAGAAAAAGTACAAGTACGCAGGGCATACCCTAGCTCTGGCAACTGACGACGAACTCTGACCGTACGAATCACGAGGAGCCTCGGATGCGCCTCTCGACGAACCTGCCTCACCTGAAAATACAGGGGTAAGCCTCATTTTATAGGCTCCGTAGGGATCCCGCGGACCCCCACCTCACTCCGAGAGAAACGAAGCAGCAAGGTACACACGTACGCAGAAAGAGATGCTACCTAGCAGAAGTACGGTAGAAGCAACAAGCAACAATAAGTAAACAGAAAAGCTTACTACAACTAACCGTACCGAATAAATTAGCCGTGGTCTGACAAGAAAATAAGTCCATAACTGCCAGGAGACAGGAGCACTACCCATTAGAAGCAAGGCCAGATGTGTCCCCTGACGTCTTACACTGCACCCAAGTGTCTCCCTACATGTCCCAGGCAGAGACTGAGACATGCAACAAGTACCACGAACAAGGACTAGCTGAGGTCGCGCTCATCAGCGCAGGTCCGACGCCCCCAACCACGTGTGCACACACAGACCATGCACTCTAGGTCAAGCCCTCTAGCTGGTTTTCCCCCCAGGTCGGACGCAAGCTGCAAAGATGAGGGGCCCTACGGTAACCAGCCTACAAATCGTCTCTCCGGGTCACACTCTTCACCGCTCCCAAGTGGGTCCACACACGCATGCGCAGGAAAGCTACGACTAATGGACGGGTCACTGGAGGTAAGACTCAGACTCACGGAAATCACCGCTCAAAGAAAAATGGAGTGGCGGTCCTCCCAAGACCATCACCCCATTGGCGGTCATCCCTAGACCGCAAAATGGGCCTAGCAGTCTCCCAGAGACCGCCAGGCTCAGCCAGGCGACCGTGCCATGGCCACAAATAGGCAAGCCATGGGGTTGACTAGCGGTTTATTGCCAGACTGCTTACCCCACCATGCGGTCACCTGTTGACTGCAAAACACCAGGAAACAATCGTGCCCTGATCGCAACCGGGAACACGACTCCCAACGGTCAAAAACACGCACCCTGAGGGTGCTTTGATCAGACGAGAGAAACAGTCGACAGCCTACCGTCACCTTAGGGGTAGTAGTCTATTGTGAGACCGCAACCCTGGCCTGGTGGTCCCAGGTGGACCGCTAAGCCCAACCGACACTTAAAATCGTTTGGCGGCTCCCTGAGGGCCACCAAAGGGGGGGTAGCGGTTCCTGGTAGGATCGCAACCCCGACCCGAGTGCGGAAATGGCGAGAACGGCCAAAAAATCCAATCCACTTCCTGATCATCCCTTGATGATGGGGAAACAAAGGGGAATTCATCCCCAACCCTCCTAGAATGATTCTATGCCTATAGATCAGTCCAAAATCCCAAGAAACGTTAGATCCAATGCTCAAACCCAAAACATGCATTTTCACCCTCTCGGTACAAATACGCCCCTCTCAACCTCTCCTCGGCCTAGAAACCACGGGAAGTGCGAGAAGAGGGCAATGATCCATCCCCCTACCTCAAGGAATCTCGAAAATTGTTGGATCGCCGCCGATCTCAAGTTCACGTTCAAAACCCCGATCTTCACGCCCTCACTGCGAGAATGACACCGCCACGATCACCACACTGGAAGGGAGGACTCGGACAACCAAAAGTGGACCAGTTATGCTTTGATGTTATGAAGACTATGATGCACCTAGGTGGGCCGGGACAGCCAAAGGTGTCACAAGACTCGGGTCAAGACCGTCGCACGCGACAGCACTGAGCCGTCAATCTAGCCTAATCCCTAGGTCCAAAACCACGGTGACACGCAAAAAATCCCCAGCCCTAGGCTGGTCAACTGGACTCATAGTCCAAGGGCATACACACGGCCCGCACGGATACTCGGAGCACACGCATGGGGTTACCCGGACCCCAAAACTCCTTAGCATGCCAATCGACACAACGCGGCACCTCCGGACACCCCCAAAACACAAACATAGGTCTCACGGTGTCTGGGACATTCACGAGGCTGAAGGTCAACCACTGGGTCATAACCAGGTCGACGGAGGACCAACACGACGCACAGCAAACACAGTAACACGGAGAATCGCCTGGCGGTCCAACCTTGGGCCGCCACAGTCTCTAGCGGCCCAACTCTGGTCCGCCACAAGGACTCTAGCGGCCCAACCTTGGTCCGCTAGAAGATGAGTCACATTGGGTCTAGTGGTCCTATATAGGGCCGCCAAGTTGCTCTAGCGGTCCAACCCTGGTCTGCTAAGATCCCTCTGGCATGTGTACCTACGGCTGCTAGAGGGCACGTGACCCCAACGGTCAAAACACGCGCCCCGAAGTGCAACGTCAAAATCGAAAGTAGCGACCGAAGCTATAGTCGCTATAGCAGTTGGTAGTTTATCGTGCAGCTGCCAGCCGACGAAAACCCCTGCCGATAAAACAATAACAGGTGGCGCACCCACCTTAGGCTGCCAGGGCATCTGACGCACCTACTTTGGGCCGCCAGTGAGTGTGGTAGTCTCTGGATGGGCCGCCACACCCACCCGAGCACAGGACGGCGGGAAGAATCCCAAAAACCCGTTCCATGCCCCGATCATCCACGGATGAGGGGGAAAACAAGGGGGAAGCACCCCCGACACCCCTAGCATGCATCTAAAGCCCCAAATCGGTCTGAAACCTCGTAAAATGATGAATCGACACTCAAGCCCTAAAACATAGATTTTTCCCAAAACGCCCCGAATAGCCCGCTCGGCTCACCACGGCCTACAAAACTTGCGAAAAATGAAATACACGAGCTAGGGAACCGTCCCCCTACCTCCACTGAAGATTTGACGCGTCGTGGACGTCGATCCACGAAGAAAATGCCATTGAAACCCTCACCGGCGCCCGAACTCACGGCCGAGCTCGCCACCCCTCCGCCGCCTCAATCCTCATCCCATCCTCGCGCTCCTCGCCCTCATGCCATCCCTGCCTCGCCCACCTTCACCCCCGTCGACTACCCAGAGGAGAGGGGGAGGGAAAGAGAAGAGAGAGTGTGAGAAAGAGAGAATGAGAGAAAAGAGGGGGAGGACCGAACCACCTAAAAATTTGTGTCTCCTGTGCGATTGTGTGCTTGCTTAGTTTGATTTCCCGGTAGATCTTTTTAATTCCGCACTTGGATCCATTCACCCCCCCTTTGGATCCACTTTCTACTAGTAGTTCGTGTCCATACGCACTCCAACAGGAGCCGTGTGTGTTTTATGGATTTTATGGTTGTTTTTCTTGATGCCAGGTGTGTTATGGCGCCACGGAGGAGGACTCGTTCCCTGCAGGGAGAGTCGGGCGATGGTCCAGAGGAGCAGAGCAGAGCTTCAGCTTTCGAGGGTGTAGCTAGAGGTGTGTGAGCTCCAGGGATGGAGGATTTCTTCTATGGTATGTTTGAGTATGTGCTTCAGCAGCAGCCAGGAGGTCAGCCGCAGGGAGGCTAGCAGTAGCAGGGCGGTAATGCTAGTGAGGGCCAGGCTTGTGGTGGCCGTGGTCATGTGCTGTAGGAGTTCCTGTAGTTTCAGCCGCAGCAGTACTAGTAGCGAGAGTAGTTTCCTCAGTTGTCACGGTCAGCTACTATGGGGAGGTAGAGATCCCGATGCAGAGTGACTCACATGACCCGAGTAGAGGCTGAGGCGTCACAGTTGGTCGAAGGTACTCTTTCAATTTTGGGTTGCGTGGCTCGTGTTTTGTTTGATTTGGGAGCTTCACATTCATTTATTCCAGAGGATTTTACTCAGAGTGTGGAGGACCTGGTGGCCGATATGTCCTGTGATATGGCAGTGGAGTTGCCTACCGGTGATTTTGTGCACACCCCGTATTGCTTTGAGAAGGTGCCTGTGTGAGTGGCATGGCGGAACTTACTGGCCAGACTCTATGCATTACCGCTTCAAGACTTCGATGTGATTTTGGGCATGGATTGGCTCGAGTCTCATCATGCCTTGGTGGATTGCGGCTCGAAGAAGGTCTACTTCCTGCAGCTTCATGGACCCACCTTCTGTTACCCAGGTATTCGGTCTTCCTCTTCCCGCTTGCTTATTTCGGCTATTAGGGCTCATCGTTTACTTGATGCGGGTTGTCAGGGTTTTCTCACTTTTGTCATTTTGGTTGACCGATAGTGTCCTGATATAGAGGACATTCCTGTCGCATGTGAGTTTCCCGATTAATACAGGACAGACACGCGACCTGGGACTCTAGCTCGCGGGCATCCCTAGCGAGGGATGCGTGGGACCGTGCGTGGTTGAGGAACCGGTAATGGGTCAGATAGTCGGCTCTTCCGTGCTTATACTCGGATTGAGTCACAGGACGGGTCTCTCTCTCTCTCTTCGCAGTGGTGATTGAATGTAAAATGAGCTATTATCCTATCACATGCAGCGGCATTCCAGGTCAATCTTCCTCACGGAACCACTCGGCGGGGCCACGAGGCTCGCGTGGTGGAGTGATCCCCTCGTCTCTCCCCTGGGGAGGCGAGCACTCTCCTACGTGCCTCAGCAGACCCGACCCATGCATTTCCAGACCAAGCCAATGGCGCGAACTTGCACCCCGTCGAGGAGCAAAAAGAAAGAAGGAAGAAAAAAAAAGGAAGGGAGATTCGTAGGCCAGCATGCGAAAGTATGTACGCGACTGATTTTCTATTTCAAAAAGTAGGGATACACCTGCTTCGGGCCATACCCCTAGTTACATGTCAAAAAGGGAGAAAAGAGAAGAGAAGAGAAAGAGAGAGGAGTAGAGTACAAGAGGAGGGTCAAGGAGAGCGGTGCTCAATCTATCCCTTGAAAGATCTCCTTGAGAGGGAGGATCCCGACACAGGAAAATTCTGTCATGTCACGCAGCCGATTCCTCTGCCCCTCGAGACGCGCCAGCTCAGACGTCACAGACGCCATTTTGACCCTGGCGACGGCAATCTCCTCGGTCTCTCTAATCACGGCGGCCTCCGCTTCAGCCAGCTCGGCCTTGGTGGCAGTGAGATATTTCCTCAACTTCTCTACCCGGCCTGTGAGGGCACCCACGCGACGTTGGTTGTCGTCCAGGGCCCTTCTGTGCTGCTCTTCATTGTTTCGCCGCACGTCCAGTGCGCACAGGTATTCATCCTCCTGGGCACTGATGGCGGCGAGCTCATTGGGAGCCCGGGACTCAAGGAACTCGTGGCGGTTGACATATTTTAACAGCAACAGGACCTGTCGCGACCATTCCTCCAGAGGGCAACCTAGCATTTGCAATTCCCCAGTCAGCTGCGCCACCACGGCGTGCACCCCCCGGTATGTGAGGGAGGGGTCGGCGAAGATCATCGACCACAGGACCAGCAGTATTTGTCAGACCGGTGCATCCGAGCTGACGTGACCGATGGAGGGCATGGCTGGAGGGTCAAACTCGACCAAGTCGTCCACCGCCGCCCACAGATCCGCGTCCACCGTGCCCGAGGAGGAAGGAAGACCAACGGCTAGGTCGCTTGGGCGCCCGACCCCAATGGATGACTCCCGGCTGGTCATCGCCAGAGGAGCTGGTAGGGCTGCAACTGAACCGCCTGGCTCCGCCATCGCAAGGGACTACTCCATCCAGCTCTCAGTCGTAGGAAGCGCAGGAAGTGGAGCTGGAGCAGATGCCGCTATTGAAGGACCCGCCGCCTCTTCTGCCTGTGCTCCGTCTTCCTCGGAAGTCGCAAGGCTGGCAAGCGTCTTTCCCAGGGGCTGGCCCTCCTCGGGTGTCATGAGCGATCGGGATACGTCGTGCTCCTCGTCGGACGTTGCATAGCAACACTTCATTTAATTATTTTGAAACAATTTTCGGGTGCAACAAGCTTGCAGGGGTTGGTTGAGGTCTTCCTGCGCACCCTCCTACTACTTGTCGGTGGAAGAGACATAACAAGTGAACACCCTAACGGTGTCATCTGTCATCTGAGCCACTCGCTTCTTCCTCGGCGGGCATCGCCCTGACTTCGGTGTTCCCCCTAGCCTGTCGAAAACAGACACTCGAGGCATAGACTCTTGCTCAAAGCGGTCCTCGCCCGAGTGCACCGGGCTAGCCCAGGGGGAAGTTGGGCATATCGGCTTGGCCGTTCCGCGACGCTTCTGCCCTAGTTGCCGGCGAGTCCTTGCATGGTGAGAGGTTAAAGACTCCCCTTGTTGATGAGTAGCCAGGCCCCGCGCTTGCTGTAATTCAGACTGGCAGAGGGCCTTTCTGATATGGCCCGTCTGATAGTTCAGGCCTCCTCCTTAATGACCCAAATCTTTTTCATTTGGAACTGTCGCTCCTCAATTGAGTTGCCCCCAGACCTGACTCTGGGGACTGTCGCTTTGGGCCGAGGCGCGACAAAGTTCTTCCCCTTCGCCCCTTCCTCCCGGACCTTCCGGAGTAGTTCGAATCGATTGGAGGTAGGAATGGTGCGGACCTACCGATCCCAGGGCGTAATCAGCTCGCCTCCATCAAGCCGGATGTAGACGTCTCCTACAAGTATAGTCTTGCCGAAGCGTGAGGTGGCAGCTACCGGGCGTGCTTTGTTGCGCGCACGGCGTTGCCCCCGTTAAGCAGGGGCGGCCGTCTCGGAACGACTTCCATGATGGCGTCGACGGCGCTGTCCCCGTTGGGGAGGAGCGACGTCGGCGCTAATCTGGTTGACCGAGAACACCCGGCCAACTAGGAGGGCTGAAGTCCTGACACCTCCAGCCATGGGCTTCTTGACAGCCTGCCTGCCCAGGCCTGTGGTTGACGTCGAGGGCCTGACACCCCCAGACATGGTGTAGTATTCGGCCGACCTGACTCGACCTGTTCCAGAAGTAGAGGGCCTAGCACCCTCAGCAGTTGTCTTCATTGCGACCGATCTGACTCGGCCAGCTGCAGAAACTGAGGGTCCGACACCCCTAGACACTGTCTTCTGAACCGGGCGGACCCGGCTAGCAGTAGGAGCGGAGGGCCTAGCACCCTCAGCAGATGTCTTCTTGGCCGGGAGACCCGACCAGCAGCAGCAGGGGCGACTGTGTTACCCCCGGCGACCGGCACTACCCCTAAGAAGAAGGGGGAGCCGACGACCGGAGGGAAGTCGCCGAAAGCGATGCGAGTCAGTTCACTCGAGCTTCCAGCCCCGAGCCCCAGTTAAGTCGGCATCCGGTACGGGTCTCCACCCCAAGATGCCAGGCTTCCCAGTACCCCGCTCGGGCATTCAGCCCCGAGCCTCAGTCGAGCCAGCTCCCCGCACGGGTTCCCTAACCCTAGGACAGGGTTCCCCAGCATCCTTTTTGAGTTTCTCAACCCGAACCTCTGAAGAGCAATCGCCTCACCTAGGTCTTCAACACCTGATTCGAGGCTTCCTGGTACGCAGATCGGGTGCACAACCCCAGGGTTCCCCAAGGTCGACACCTGGCATAGGTCATCCATGTCAGGCCTCGGACCTCCCAGCTCCGCTACGGGGGCACGTTCCCCATAACTTAGTGACGTCGACTCCTAGCATAGGTCTTCCTCTATGGGACGCGGCGACCCTAACACTGACTGAAGGTTCTTCATCTTACCTTTCGATCTCGCCACCTCTCAGTTTAGGCTCACAGCCTTGGGTCACTGATATTCTAGCACCCCCTGCAGTATTGGCTTCTAGCACAAGCGCATTATCGCGAGCGTCTGCAACACTTCTATCGACTCGCGCGAGGGTTTACACTTGAGCCACCCAGTCACTGGACTTCACTACAGACTTCATGTCTGTAGGGTTGATGCCAGTGTTTCCGGTTGATGGTCTTGTGCCGCTAGCAGCCATAGGCTGAGTCTTCTTGGTCTACCACCTTGCAACGGTATCACCCTCGACTCCCCAAAAGAAGCATCGCTAGGGCCGTAGAGGCAGGTGACTTGCCACTGCCACCAGTAACTCCGACAAGACTGTCCTTATCAATGATCTGCGGATTCGCGTCAACGAGGGTGAGCTAATTATACCGCTAGAGCGGATCATCTCTATGGTCCCTACCACCAACTGCTTCAGCCTCCTGTGGCAAACATGAGAGGACAAAGTGGAACTTAGAAGGGCGGACACTCTGGCAGCTGCCCAAAGACATTAGCACCAACTCGATACCCAAGCTCCCCAGTCCCGTCGGAGAGACAGCAATAAGGGAGCCCAATAATCTAACTTTAGAACGATCTGGGTTACCCCGAAGGAAGCTCAAGCTGTTCGGAGGGCGCGCCTTAGAAACCCCCTCTGGGCGCTCAGACGCGGTGCCAAGCAAGATGCGGCTGATCCTACCACTGCGTTGCACGATGACACCCTTTCATCCAGCGTCCCTCGTCCGTAGAGGCGGAGGCAGAGACAGGCTCACTTTGGGCCTCACTAGCAGCCAGCCCCAAGGTCTCCCCAGGTGGATACCATAACAGAGACTCCCCTACAACGTACCTCTATCTTTGATAGGCTGGGGGCACCCGCGAACCAGATCCAGGGCAACCACAGCCCAATCCAAGAAGATCCTCCGCTCATCCGAGCACATCTCGACCAGAGCGCCTGCTCTGCCACCTCGAACCACGATCTCAACACCTCAGGGCTGCATAAATCCTCAACTGGAGTGGCCAACACCAATAACAGCTCCTTCAGAGCACACTCGCGGCCACTTAACCACGAACAATATGCACTAGCCACCTGACCTCACTGTAGATCCCTCGAACACAGTACCGCAGCGACGTCTGCCGACAACCTCTGCCCAACGCAGCACAACCGGGGCCACCATCGATGAGGGAGAAAGCTCTTGACCTCGATCCTTAGACCCCATGCCGACACTCCGACAAGAATAGCAACCACTTCCACAGTGCCAACGCCGCGCCCTCACGCTCTCACGCGAGAAACCAAGCGAAAAATAAATACAAAACCCTATGCTAGTTGTCAACTGTACTGGACCTTACGGACTCTGATCACTGTAATATCTCAAATTTCCATGTACTTCTACAACCATAGCTCTGATACCAGTGGTAACAACCCGAGATCTAAGTACCAAAAAGGAGCCGGCACGTCTCGAATCTCGGCCCGCCACCCACGAGTTTGAAGACTCGGAAGGGTTAAAGGATAGGTGTGGTGTACATAGAAATTGGAAATAAAGTAGGACAACAGATATAACAGAAATAACCATCTAACTACAACAGAGTCCAGTCCAACAAAAGTACAGTCTAAAGCAGTAAAACGTACCACACACCAAGTGAACACTCGGCCCGACAGGCTAGCAACTAGGAACCTCCGCGTAGCACCCTCGAATCCCGAGGAAGAATCACTGCACCTGAAAATCAGGGGTGAGCCTCCTAACACTGGCTCAGTAGGGATCCCATGGAACACCAACCGAGAGAACAATGGCGGGAGGAAAAGCTACGCTAGCTAAGAAACTACGAAAGCAGGAAAGTAACTACAGTGGTCGGTAAAACCTCGGCTCTACAGCTACTCCTACTGTACCGAAAGACACAACCCGGTCTCCCATCGGGGGATAACCAAGTCACACACCCGACATCTCGATTCCACGATCGAGAGACCACCAGACATGAACCGTCCTAGCTAAGCTACCAGGAAAACACCACGACGCCTCAGTCATGGAAATCGGCCCTCACAGCAGGGCCCATGTAATGACCCAGAGCTCAGGGTACTGACAACCCGATACAAGTATCAAATTATCGCTACCAAGAACTGGGGAAGTCACCCAAGAGGCTAATGAGGCCCCTGAAGGGTTGGGGGAGTTTGTCGAGGGAGCGTATAATGAATTGGAATTACACCACGCGTAATTTAAAAAATTTGTCATTGTGTGTAGGGGACAATTCAACCCCCCCTTCTTGTCCACTCACCTACACCCGGGACCAACAACATTGGGTTAGAGTTAATTTATCTCCTTAAGAGGTTATTTGACCATTGATGGAGGGGGTAAAGGTTGACCTAGAGAGGCAGATAATGTAGACTTTGCACAGGAGTGATGTTGATGCAAGGCAGAGGTGAGCTCGATGCCAGCAAGAAGGACGGCGGCAGCCAAGTCGGTGCAAGGGACATGCATCGACGCCAATGGAGGGAAGGGAGATAGCTTGGTCGGTGCAGGGATGTGCGTCAACGCCAATAGCTGGGTCGGTGTAGGGACATGCGTCGATGCCAACAGCTGGGTCGGTGCAGGGATGTGCATTGATGCCAATAGCTGGGTTAGTGCAGGGACATGCGTCGATGCAAATAGCTAGGTCAGTGCAGGGACGTATGTCAACGTAGGTTTGAATGAGGTTAAGGTCGATGCATGTTGGGGGCTAAGGTCGATGCATGCTGGCGAGGTCTGTGTAGGATTGAATGAGGTCGATGCAATGGCTAATGTGTCGATGCAACTTACAGACTAAGGTCGACACAGCTTGATGAGGTCTGTGCAAGTTTGGGCTTAAGGTCAATGCCTGTTGGGTGAATCGGTGGCGTCGGCGGGAGATGAGTCGACACCTTTGGTGAATCAATGCGGAGGAAGGTGGGTCGGTGCCTTTGGAAGGAGAAGGGGTAGCGGGAGCGAAGCGGGTCGGCGGAGGAGCTGGGTCAGTGGAGTAGGGTGCTGGGTCGGCACAGAGAATGGCTCGGTCGACCGAATAGGGTATTGAGCCAGCGTGTGATGGAGTGAGTCGGCGCGGGTGGTGCCGACTCAAGACGGGTCGGCATAGAGGGTCGACGACCAAAAGTGATTCGAGCCTTTTAATGGGAGGTAGAAGGAGGTATAGGGCTGGGTCAGCACGGGTGGCGCCGAATTAGGGACTTTTGGGGGTGAACCCTCTCCTGATTAGGGGATGAGTCCAAGTGAGGCTCGGGGCTGATTGATGCGGGACGGAGACGCGGACTCGACGCCAATTCGAGACGCAAACCTGAGACTCTAGTAAGCTCGCATTCGTCCCTAGCGAGGGAAGCATTCGGACCTGCACTGTTGAGAAACCGGCATCGAGTCAAGGGTGGCCAACTCACAACTCTCGTGCCCGGGTCGGGTCACGGGATGGTTCGCTCTCTCTCACAGTGGTGAAATAAATATATCGAGCTAATGGCCCTAACACATGCTCTCTAGCAGTGGCAAACAAGCATATACTAAGAAAGTAAGTACGACTACAAGGGGGTGCCGAGTGCTAAGTGCAAAGCGTGCATGGAAGGATAGGCCAAAAGAGGCTGGAGAGTGGTTGACCTATCCTGAGGGCAGGTTGACCTTGGTGAAATCAAGGATGGAGATAGGTAGACCCCAATGCATTCAAGGTTGAAGACTAGTAGACCTTGAAGGATCTGAGCACAAATATAGGTACACCTTAGTTTTGTAACTCTGAAACCAAACGTGCACCGACCCTAGAGTTCAAATGTGCATAGACTTTGTAGTTCACATGTGTACAGACCTTCTAATGCTGAAGGCAAAACATGCACCGACCTTAGAGTTCATATGTGCACCGACTTTGTAGTTCATATGTATATGTGCATAGACTTTGCAATGCTGAAGGCAAAACATGCTTCGACCTTGCTGCGTTGAAAGCAGACATGCACCGACCTTAGAGTTCACATCTGCACAGACCGTGGCTTGTGCTTGCACAACATGTATCGACCTTCATCTTGTGCAAGCATAATGTGCATTGACCTTCAATTAGGCTAGCATGATGTGCATAGACCTTGGCTGCATGCTGGTAGGATGTGCATCGACCTTGGTCTTGAGATGGCAAGATGTGCAGCGACCTTCACTTGGGCTGGCATGCTATGCACAGACCTTGGTTGCATGCTGGTAGGAGGTGCATCGACCTTGGTCTTCTGTTGACATAATGTGCATCGACCTTTGTCTTGGGCTGGAAGGATGTGAATCAAACTTCATCTTGTGCTGACATAATGTGCATAGACTTTGGCTGCATACTGACAGGAAGTGCATCGACTTGGTCTTGTGTTGACATAATGTGCGTCGACCTTTATCTTGGGTTGGCATGATGTGCATCGACCTTGGCTGCATGCTGGCAGGAGGTGCATCGACCTTAGTCTTGTGCTAGCATAATGTGCACAAACATTGGCTGCATACGGGCAGGAGGTGCATCGACCTTGGTCTTGTGCTGACATATTGTGCGTCAACCTTTGTCTTGGGCTGCCATTATGTGCACCGACCTTGGTCTTGTTCTGGCAGGATGTGCATCGACCTTCACTTGGGCTGGCATGATGTGCACAAACCTTGGCAACATACTGGTAGGAGGTGCCTCGACATTGGTCTTGTGCTGACATAATGTGCGTCGACCTTTGTCTTGGGCTGGCATGATGTGCATCGACCTTGGCTGCATGTTGGCAGGAGGTGCATCGACCTTGGTGTTGTGCTGACAGGATGTGCGTCAACCCTGGTCTTGTGCTGACATGATGTGCATCAACCTCTGTCTTGGGCTGGCATGATGTGCATCGACCTTGGGCTTGTGCTGGCATGAGGTGCATCGACCTTGGTCTATGCTGGCTCTTCGTCCAAAGACAGCATTTCCCAAATGGTGAACCGGGCCGGGATCTTCTTGAGATGTCTGACTATTCGGTCGGCAGCCCGGACCTTGAGCAGCTTCATCTCTTCGGCCTTGCCGCGTTTGCCCCCAGCCTGGACCTGGGGTGCTGGGTCGGAAGGTGGCTCCCCCGCCGGGTCGGGTGCAGCTGCCTGAAACGGCATACCCTGCCAGGCCTCCTCCTTTTCTTGCATGAATTCGGCGAGGTTAGGGACGCCATCAAATTCTTCTACTGGCTGGGACGGGGCCACCATCGGTAGAGCCAGGAGTTTGTTAACTGGTGGAGCTGGAGGGGCGCTGACTCCCTTAGCCGGCCGGGGTCCCTATGGGCGTTCCTGCCTTCCTGCATGGGACCGTAGAAACTCCGCGAGTGAGGGAATGCCTTGGCCCTTCTCGGGGTAGAGACCCACTGGTGGAGGGATCTCGGTGCCTTGGACCTCAGGTTCGGGGATCCGGTAGGGCTGCTTGCCTCTGAGCATGATGTTGCGGCTGTCCTGAGGAGGGCGTCCCCATTTCTTCCCTAACCGGGTAGCATGTTGGGAGGTGGATGCCTTGGCCTGATTGCTTCCAGTAGGTTGTAAGGCGTTTCTTCTTCTTCCTTGTCCAGAGAGAGGGCGGTGTCAAACAGTGCCGAGAGAGTGTTGCAGGCTATGATGACCTCCTTCTTCTTCTTGTTTATGGGTCTTCTTTTCTTCTTTTTCTTTTCCGCAACGGTCGGAGACCACTCTTGGGGGAGTTCACCCCACAGGGCAGGCTCTTCCTCTACTTGGGTCTCTACCCCGGGGGCCAGCTCGAGACCCTCGAACTCATCCCAAGGAACATATTCCTTCAGCTCGACAGGCTGGATCTCGGGTTGCTCATATTCTTCGAGTCCGTCTATAATAGCCTGGAGCCTTTCCACAGTAGGATTGGCTGCCTTATGTACCTGCATAGGGGTGTGTTCCTTCTTATTGCAGGTGGGCCGCCTTACGATGAATCGAGGGGCTGCATCATGCCATACTAGGTTTGCCGGTGGCGGTGCTGGTCGGGGAGTGACTCCCCTCACATGAACTATTGAGGTGGGCTGAGGGACCTGTCTTCTTCTGCTCTTCTTTGGTGCAATTTGCCACCCCCCTTGGTCTCGGCTAGGTGCCGAGATGAAGGCTTCATACGTGGCACGGGTGCTAGTTTCCGCCCACTCTTCAAGCAGCTCCTGGTACAGGGACACCATGTTGGCCAAAGACGACGTGCTGGGCATCTCATGTGGCTGTGGAGGATCCACCTTGTGCTCCCCCATGTCTACCTCTCCCTTTCTTATCAAGGGAATTTTTTAGATTTTGAAATATTTATTTTTTTTTTGGATTTTGAAATATGTATTTTTTTAGATTTTGAAAACCAGGACCACCCGAGCAACAAGGGTTCTCCCTATTCCATTATGAGTTGCTCGAGGTTGGCGTGCAATAAGGGTAACAAGCCCTGACCGAGTCCATGTTACCCATGTAACAGTGCTTCTTCAAGGGCCATACCCTGGGTACATTCTAGTACTTTTAGGGAGAGAGAAGAATAATTGGAGGTAAGCATGGCGCAAGGACAAAAGCATTTAGGGCTCGAATCCCTCTCAAGACAACCCATCTGGAGATTCGGTCTGTTACGTTGGGGCTTTATGTCCATCATTGAACTTTCATCCTTTCTAGGCACACATACGACCGGGCTTATAACGTCTCGCAAGGAAACTGTACTACCACTCTTGTCATGTCTAGTTTTATTTTTTATTCATAGAGCAACTTGACGTTGGAGCTTGAGCTTTTGATAGGAATAGTGACTTTTGCCTTGAGTGATGCTCTTTGCTTTTGATTTGATTTTTTCCTTTCTTTGTATTTTTCTTTTGTGCAATCAGGTCATAATGGACTGCCCTTATTTGAGACCTCTTCTCATTAGGTTGTCTAGATTGGTCATCTCTCCCTTATTCACTCCTTGAACCTACGCTTGGCCAAAGAGTGAAAAGCATAGAACTTCACTTCCCCTAGGCAGGGCCGAAGGAGAGACGATGTCACCCAGGGAAAAATAAACTGACCAGGTCATCATGAAGTGTGTAATTGCCGTACTCGGGGTCCTCTTTCATGGCGAAAGGGAAAGACACATTGCTACCAGGTTGGCACTGGCTTGACTGTAAGGGAAGAAATGCTTAAGATACAACCCATTCCAAGCGTGAGACAGCTCCTCACCTTCCACGTTGACAAGACGATACACATTCGCTAGATAAGCCTCTCTAACGACAAACAGCCCTTCCTAGTTTGGTTGTAATTTAGATCAAGGACCTGTGGACCTAATGAATTTACGATTCAAAACTATATCACCTATTTGGAATTTGTGCTCAATTACCTTCTTTTGAAAATAACGCGAGACTCTCTTTTGATGAACTGACACGTGATCAGCCACATTAAGCCTCTTCTCATCTAAGAGTTCCAACTGGACGAGTAATGTCTCTCGACGTTCATCGAGATTAAGTTCCTTATTAAGCTGTACCCTTAGGGAAGGGGCCAAGATCTTGTATGGGAGCACCGCCTCCATCCCGTAGGTGAGAGCATAGTGGGTTTGCCCCATAGGAGTACGGATAAAGGTGTGGTAAACCCATAGAGCTTCCACTAATCGTTCAGGTCACTCGAAATCCTTAGCCCTCAAGAAGACCTGCATCTGGTTCTTCCAGTATGTGTAGTTGGTACCATCAAAGTATAGGGGCTTGGTGGTGCAGTGTCCCTCTGCCGTCATTCCTCTAACATCCATGGCAATTTCTCTTTAGGATGTTAGACCCTGAAAAAAAGTTAGGCTATGATACCAATTGAAGAGTCAAACCATGGTATGGCTGGTATGCTCTGATACCGATTATAAGACTCCATAGACAAATGGACGCTTTGATGCCTATAGATGAAGTGTCTATAGACGATCCAGAGGGGGGTGAATGGATCGGTCATCCACTAAAACTTACGTACAACAACTCAAGTGCGGAATTATAGCAAATTGCTGCAGGACGAACGAAGAACACTCAGTCATAATCAAACTGGAACAAATCACACAAATTGGCTCTCACACAATTCTAACCAACCATCTGCCGAGCGATAAAAATAAGGATGAGACAATGCAAACCACAAAAGCAATCGCACAATAGACAGTGAGATTTTAAGGTGGTTTGATCTCAAACTCGAGATCTACGTCCACCCCACACTCTAAACTAGAGTGTGGCTTCAACCGCTGACACACAGCTTCGTTGATCCACAGCTTTGGGGTAAACACCCTACAAAACGTTGGGCCTTATAGCTTATGTCGTCCAGAGAAATCCTTCTCTGCAACCGCTGGGGAATTACATCTTTACCCATCCAGAGGAACCCTCCTCTGCAAATGCTTAGCTTCACAGCTTGCTCTGCTGACACACAGCTTAAAAACAAGGTTTCTAAAACGAAAAAGAAACACACAAGAAACAAAGAATACCGAAGGAATGTAGTTCACAATGAGCAGATCAGCCATGGTTCTGAACCATGGGTCTGATGAACAATCTCTCTCTCTCAGAGATTCACACGAACACTTCTCACTCAACTCTCCTTTTCTTCTGCTCTCTTTCTATCCTATTCTTCTTCACACTGGATCATGCAGGCGCTATCTCTCTACAATCTGCTCTCAACAATGCTATATGCTCTTCTGCTTCGATCTACTTTCTCCAGAGGGAGAAGGTTCCTTTTTATATGAGCATCAGAAGAAAGGCGTGTGCTCTCCACGGATCCCCACCCTAATGCCTTGGCCACATGGCAGCATCCTGGCACACTGCTTTCCACGTGTCATGATCCTGGCATGTTCTCCAATCTGGGATCACGTGCCATTCTCATTTTCCATGAAAAGGATATCTGCGAAAATGTCAAACAGAAGTATCAGCTCGAGACAGTTAGGCATATAGTGAAGACTTAAAAGGACTGCACTGAGTCAATAGATAGTTCAACTGGATGTGCACGGACTCAATGTGATGTTTGCACACACATGCACAGACTCAATCAACACGCGCAAGCATATGCACAGACTCAATCAACACGCGCAAGCATATGCACAGACTCAATTGAACCCTGAACAATATTGCTAAGACTACGTGTGTGCAAGGATGAATGCGATGCACAGACTTAGCTTAGACACCATTTGAAGCATATGCACCGACTCAGTGAGATGCAAGGGTAAGTGTTCAGTGGACATAACTGATGCGCTAGACTCATTGCACCGACTCAATCTTATGAAATGCAGCTACCGTTATTGCAACGACTAAGGTTGCACTGACTCAATCTTATAAGATGCAACTACAGTTATTGCGATGACTAAGGTTGCACTGACTCAAGTGTATATGTAGAAACTTTACACACATGGGATGCAGCCAATGCACAGACTCTGCTCGGACTTAGTTACGTCCTGCAACTAAGGTATGCATCGACGCAATTCAGACTAGACAACTATTGCACCGAGGTAGTCTTATGCATGCACGAGTTCTACAAGGACTAAGTTGCTTACAGCACCTGTGGATGCACCAACTCAATGCAAATCAGACTAAGTGATGCACCGACTCAGTGATCTGCAACAACTAAGTAAACATATTGACACGGGACGAGCTATCAGACACCCTAAGGACCTGTGCGACAGCAAGCATGACTTGAACCAAAGACCCGAGTAATAGTGGACTGACCACGCGCGTCACTCAGATTCAGGGGTAACCCGACGATGGCGAGGTGGACGGTGAACCCCAGGAAGCCAACATGGTTGGAGCCGCTAAGAGAATTCGAGGGAGGACAGACCTAAGGTCTGAAGGTCGCCCCACTCAGCCGAGGCAGAACCAGTGCCTGAGGGCGGGTATAACGACACTCTCTTACATGACAACCGTCGGCACTCAATGTTCAGAAAATTTTAGAACGAGCTCTCCTCACCGTTGGCGTGAGTGTAGAACTGATACCAAGAAAGCAATGTCAAGAAGCAAGGGTCAGATCTATACCTTGTCGGGTCTGAAGAGACCGGCACCGATCGGAGACGAGGGCGCGCCAGGGAGCATGTGCACCCGGCAAACACGCTGCGTTGGTGGAGCTTCTGGTCGGCCCTGCTATTACAAACTAATGGGATAACCTCCACGCAGGGAGGGGGGGAACTTGGGGAAGGGCACACAATACAACACAACCCTCACGCAGGAGGGAGGAACACGGGGAAGGGGAGACGGGCCTGATGCCCAATATCTGTCCTGCTGGACAGAACTGAAGCAATCTGGGTGGAACGCTGCACTCTGGGATCTGAACAGGAGGCCACTTGTGCCAAGACGAAGATTGAGAAGCTTAGATGCACTCCTGAAGGTCCGACGTCATTCTGAGGTCGCAGGAGGGCGGGGTAGGCCGTGGAAGGTGACCTGTGCGAATCTGTCCTGCAGGACTGATCCGCACAGTCGGCGTGCATAAGACGGTGTGCTCTCCACCGGACTCTGAATGGTGCAAGACCAGTGGGGTCAGAAGGCTGACAGGCAGATGTACTTACCCTCAAAAAATGAGCACCACAGAGCACGAATATGGGAGTGGTTGGAACTTTAGTGGGGCTCTGGTTTCAGGGCAGACAGCAGGACAGGACGTCGAAGAGCGGGGCAGAACTTCCAGTGCCGACGTTAGAAAGTGACGAAACAAATGGTGTTGGTTTTATTTTATTGAGGGATGCAACTTTGATGAAAACGGCATGAACTGAAACTGACAGGAAGAAGGGGTGTCGGGGCCGACTTGACAGCAGTTCATCTTGGGCGAATAGGGGCTCCAGATCTGGCGCACCTGTGGGAGTTTAGACGCCACAGACAGAGACGATGTCAAATGTAGGAGAGACCACCTCTGGTGCGTCGGTGCTTCGGAGAATCAGAACTCTCATGAAGAGATCTCTGGCTGAATCATGCCGGGGCGGGCTGTGGAGCTGCTGCCAAATGGGACTCAGGTTCAGACCCGACCTTGGCGCAGCTTCACAAGAACGGGCGGTGCGTGCAGTGCCGAGGTCAGATAGCAACTGGATCACTTCTAGAACGAAGCTAACTTGATGACGTTCGACTCCATAGAAGGAAGCTTCAGTTGGTTTGCACTGTGGATGCTGGGGCAGTCTCAGAAAACTCAACCTCTACTGCAGGTGGGTTGCAGAGGACAGCAACAAGGCCTTCTCGATCCACGGGACGGCGTAGCGATGACGGGGTGACTCCGGGACGCCGTGGATGCTGGGAGCTGGGGGGGCGGACCTGAGTTGCAGTAGGAGAGGGGTAGATCAGATCTAGCGAATGAGCTCATTTGCCACAATAACTTGAACACGCATGTGTTTCTCTAAAGCATATGAAAAACACACAGTATATTGTGATCATCAAAACTATTATCAAAAACAAAGAGGGGGCGCACCGAACCCAATAGTGCAAGACTTGCACTGACCTTACATGCATCGAATTCTGTAATGCACCGACTATGCATGCAGTTTCACATGAACTTGCACCGACCTTGCTATGCCTAAAGAGAATGTGTACGGACTCGCAACCGTGTATGCACCTACCTTGCTATGCCTAAAGGGAATTAGCACGGACTCGCAACTGTGTGTGCACCGACCTTGCTATGCTTGAAGGCTAAAGCATGCACAGACCTATTGAGATGCTGAACAGGAATATGCACTGACTTTGTTATACCTAAAGGGAATGTGCACAGATCCCATATGCAGACTACACCGACCATGCGTGCAGTTCCACAAGAACTTGCACCGACCTTATGTATAACTGACAATGACATGCACCGACTGTCACGCCCCGAGCCTTTAATTACAGAGGAAGACTAGCTCGAGGAAACGTGTACAGCCGGCATAGTAAGTCTCTTGCAAACAAGAAATAATCAGAGTGCTAGACAATCACATTTTAAGATGCAATTGCACAAATATGTACTCAAAACTCTATCTTTATCCTATTAATAATCAAATATTCAAATACATCCACTATTTCAACTTCCTTTAATTTACCATACTCAAGAAAATAAAAATTACAAAGACTCAATCTAGACAAGATTTGACTTCCTAAGTTTTCACCCTCATTTTGATATAACTTTCATTCCCTCTCAGACCCGTTACTTGTATAACTCGAATCCGAATTTGAACCACTTCCATCTCCTGAAAAGATTAAAAAATAGGTAATGAGCACACTTGCCCAGTAGGTATCTTCACATCAACATGAAGGCACTTGTTAAAGTAATTAATATTTTAACTCTAAAGAAAATAAAGTAACATCACGCGAATGTGATAAATCCTGAGAATAACCAAAGTAACAAGATAGTCATGTGAGATAGAAATGAGCAAGAAAGTAACAAGAATGAACAAGAATGTAATATGGCCTTTCATGAATACGAATGTAACGAGAATGTACTAGCAAGCCACGTAATCATCACCCAAACATCTTTTGCTTAAGAGCAAGTGTTCGGTGAATTTCTGTGGAATATCATGTAACAAGCAAGTCATGTATGTCGTGGATTCCAGATGTTCCGTGGAATTCCAAATGTATGCCGTGGATTTTCACTTATTTATAGAGAAAGTACTCCCAGCGCAATGCGACGCCAGTAGCATCATACCCCATGGTTTACAGTATCAGCCCCCCAAGAGGACCAAGCCACATCCTCCCCACTCCCAAACCATTAGCCATCATCCCACTTGCATTGCAGCCCCCCTTTTTTACTCTATTGCCCAACACAAGGTTGCAGCTCCAGTGGCAGGTCGCAGGCAGACAGTAAGGGTCCTGGAAACAGTAGCTTCTCCGGCACTTTCCCAACTCATCTGGTATCAAATCATATACCACTAGAAAGGTCGTCCAGAGAGCTTTCCAAGTGTGGTGGTTTCATCTTCGTTCGAGCTCCGAGCTATCCGCGAGAGTGATTCTTCCCCGACTGCACAAGAACTCTTAGGCAGCGAACCAGAGCCCTAGAAAAGTTTCCACCACGGCCACCCCCTTCCAGATCTGGGTGTGCCACTTGGCTGAGGGCACCTTCTACCAGTCCTCTGTCATCCCCAAGAAGCGGAGTGAAGTTCATACCCTGGCATCAAGAGTTCCAAACTTTCTTCCAAAGTTGTGCCAGGTTGGTTTCACTATTCCTGAATAGACCCACCTCCACCATCTAGGCCAGTACGAGCATCCCCGACATCAGCTGAAGTTGCTGTCAGTCCCATCTGAAAGTAGGCTTGTCCGCGGTTGTAATGGTACTAGACCCGCCTCCATCCGAGTTCATGATTGTCTGTGGCACCTCCATCTTCTAGCAGTACTATCCTATGACTGGCCAGAACCAGAACTGTCTGGCACTGTTCCAAGTTCTGCACCAGCCAGCGACCTTCTCAGGGTAAATCAAGAAAATTCAGACGTCTTCCCGGGCCAAGTCAGAAAGTTTTGGCGCTGGTCTCAGTTCATTTGGAGTTCAGGAGTGTCTGTGGCGGTGCCCACTTCGACCGACTGTCCAGTGGTTCCAGAAGCTGGCAGCACTGATGACGAACTCGGCACATCAATCTTCTAGTTTTGTCCCCTCCCCTCGCTTGGCCAGATGAAGGCCCCTCCCTGCGTGGAGATAGTTTTGGTTGTAAACACATAACCCCCACCCCGAGAACCCCCTCCTACGTGAGGTGTAGTGCTGTAGCTATTTTATTTTCAGGTCAAGCGCCACCGATGCGGCGTGCGGGTGCATACCCATGCTTCCCCGTTCACCCTCGTCTCCGATCAGGATCAGTGTTTTCACACCGGTCAGGTGAGCGACTGGTACCCTTGGCTGGTTACATGCTTTGCTAGTCTAGTATCATCTTGAATGTCCGTCAGATGGTGAGCCGAGAGCCCGGACTTGCACACCACTTCTAGTGTGCCCACCGCAGAATGTGAGTGAGTGCCACCCAAACCCACGCCCCCGGCGTGCCGGCCTCCTACGAAGTTGGGAATCCCAGGCCCTTAGTCCCCCACTAATGGTGGTAAATTAAAAAACTAACCAAGCGGAATTAACAACTTAGAACGTGATTAAAGAATTTAAACAAAGCAAGATGAACTTAGTTCTCTCGATCTCACCGTTCATATACGATGAAGATAAACAGATTAAACTATTAGGCACAACCACAACACAAACCACAACACAAGGATTTTTAAGGTGCTTCGGGACCACGACGGGCTCCCTACGTCCACCCCTCACCAAACTGGTGAGGCTTCACTGCTGTATAAAACAGTCCAGGGATAAATCCCCACATACACACGGAGCCGAGCTCCAATACACACGCGTAGGGCAACGCCTACGCAACCACACGGGAGTAAACTCTCAACCACACATGGGGAACAAACCCCAACATATGCCCAAACACACGCAGATATGCTCCGCACAAATCGACGCACATGCGTCACCACAAACACTCGGAGAACCCTTTCTCCGAACCCCCACACAAAATATCTTCTAGAAATGTATGAAGCATAGACAAATGGATACAATAAATCCCAAACAAAATCTAAAGACTGAATTAAAGAGGATAAAACACGTATGAAGCTCCCCTTTCAAGAAAGACTCCGGCTCTTCTTGGCTCGTCGTCGGATGGCCGTGATTTCGGCGTCCTCGCGTTCCTCTCGTCGAGACGCTTCTTTTCTTCTTCTACAACGAGCTCCAAATCCTCATGGATGGAGATGATAACCCCTCCTCAAGAGCTCCTCCTTGCTTTCCCCTTTTCCTCCACCTACAAGAGAGAAAGAAAATGCATTAGGGCTCTTCTCATTGTAAAATCAGAGGTCACATATTAGTATATATTGAGGACATGAAAAGATAAATATACCCATGCAAAACACTTGCAAAATGACTCTAATATGTCCATCAATAACCTAGGGGCATTGGGGTAAAATTTTAGCCCAAAAGGAGTCCATTTGGTTGGGTTTCGGTGGCTTACGGAAATCACGCGCGGACCTGCGAAACTGGGGGGGTCGACCCATCTGGCTCCCAGAACCTGTCTGCTGCAGACAGGTTACAGGGGTCGACCCATCTGGTGAGGGGGGTCGACCCACTTGGCAGACAGCATTCTGTCTGGGTAGTTTCATGGCCAGGGGTCGACCCATTGAGTGGGGGGGTCGACCCATTGATCCAGGGACCTTAAAAAAAAGACTTTTAATGCATTCCCAATGACCCAAACATGCAACCCAATGTAACCAATCATGAATTACATTAAAATAAATTCTCACCTTTTCTTTCATGATTCTAAGAGCATGATTGAACCTGCACTTTAGAAAAGCTCAATCTCATCATTCTTTCATCAATGTAAAGAAGAAATGCATGGCAAAGATTCGGGCCCAAAAGTTTTGATTCCAAAAACATAAGTTTACTAGCAAAAGGGCGACAGCCCTACCAAAACAATGAAAGCACAAAAAGGAGAAATAAGAAGGTGCCCATTCAAGGGTCTGTCCCAGCAGCGGCATCACGTGACCCGATCTCTTTGGGTCTGCACGTGTCTTCACCCAGGTTCGCCATGTGTTCCTTCGTGGCAGGGGTGTCAACAAATGCATGCTCACCAACACTCGGCCCCAGCAGAGGTTCCCCGATCTCGGTTCGCACTTCACCAACACCCTCCTCACCGTCACTAGCCTCGGAGCCATAGGGTGACGAAGGAGGGGGGAGAGAAGGCACCGAGGTGCCCATGGCCCTGACTGCGGCCACCACAGTGACTGCCCAGCCCTCTCAGAAGCCACGATCAAGTGTCGACCCAAAAAACTTCAAGGCCTCAGTAGTCAGCTCGTCCTGGTAGGCCGAAGAAGAGCGAAAGTTCTCCAATGCCTTCTCCTCGACAGCGGCCATTACCAAGCACAGCTCTGTGAGCTGCGCCTTCTCCTCCTCGATTTGAGCCTCAACCACCTGGACCTGCGCCTTCAGTGTGGCAGCATGGGTTTGCGTCATCTCAGCCTGAACGCGGAAGAAGTGACGGACCGGCTCTATAGTGGCGAGTGCCCAATCCAACTGGCTGAGCTGCTCCCAGAGCCCGATGACCTCAGCCTCGGCCGCCTTCTGGCGCTCCTCGGGCACCTCACAATTGGCAGCCATGTCAGTTTGCACGGCTTGACTGGCCTCTAGTTCCCATGCAAGACTACCAAAGTGGTGCCTCTATAGGCCAAGGGCCCTCGTGATCGCACACAGGCTCTTGGCGGCAAAATCCGTCAACTCCTTCTCGACCCCTTGGTCGAACACCCCAATGCGATCGTGCCATCTGACGCTCTTGTTCATGAGGTCTACCACCATTGCAAGCCCAGCAAACCCAACCGTGGCCTCCTCGGGCGGGAGGAATTGAACGTGCTGAGAGACCTCCTACGATGGAGGGGGGATAGCATCATTTGCCAAACAGGCCTTCCCCTTATCACGTGATGTGACACAACCTCAGACCTAAGTACGCAAGCACAATCGCACGTCGAACGGGCCGATATCGGTGGCTAACTCACCCGGCACTCACCCCAAACCCATGGGTAACTTGGCGATGCCGAGGGGAGGATGTCATGGCTAGTCCCTTGTTGGTAGAGGGCCAGCAAGGCCAGAGGCTCTCCCAAAGGGGTATGACTAGTCCGATCCTAGAGGCCGACCCGGTGCCGAGGGCACGGGTAATCACTCACTCCCACTGTGTTGAATGCACTACGCTCTGATTGACATGATCGTTATAGACATCGTCACACCACTTCTGAGTATCTTCCGCGCTAGGGGCGTGACATTGTCAATACCCAAGTCGTCTACATAGTGAAAAGATACAAATAAGGGCTTGTCCAGAATATTTGCTATAGGTTTGTCAAGTGTCAGTCGATGAATATTCATCAGAATGAACAACCGAGACGTATGTTGATAGTACGTTGAAGTTCTATCTTCCTTCCTGACAAATGCCCGATATGGGCAGAAGTGGTCGACCTCGCATTTCCAAGAAACTACTTTGGGAAGCGACTCCTTAATGGGAAACGGATATTGTTGAGTCTCTAGACGAGCGTCACCTATTGTGTCTCCTGGTTTTGATGATAACTAACCATGAATTATTATTATTAAACCCTTGACAAATACCAAACAATTTTGGATTAACACTTTTCAGAACAAACACCCAAGTGCGTAGGCACCTCCCGTCAACGTGTCGACACCCCATGAAGAAACCCCAATGAAGGCGTCTCTGTTCGGGCTATGGATCTGCAAGGTGTCGACCTCCTGTGTCAAATGTCTCGACACCTTGGTGCAAGTTGCAGGTCGCTTGCCCTGACACATCGAGTTCAAGAACTAAGCAAGGTCTATGCACATCATCTCCATGGTCAGTGCAAGCTTCAAACACCATGCTGGTAAAGTCCGTGCACAGCTCAAGAGGTCCATGCTCGACTGCTTCAAGAAACAAGGTCAGTGCATGCCTGCTACCTAGGTCCATGCATGTCTGCTATGAAGTCTGTGCAAACCCTAGTGAGCGCAAGATAAAGTCTGTGCACGTCTACCATGAAGTCGGTGCAAACTCTAGTGAGCGTAAGATAAAGTCTGTGCATGTTTGCTATGAAGTCGGTGTAAACTCTAGTAAGCATAAGACAAAGTCCGTGCAAGTCTGCGATGAGGTCTGTACACACTCAAGTCAGTGCAAGATGAAGTTGGTGCTAGTCTGTGCATAGCTCTATAAGGTCTGTGCTATTCATGCGGCGTGTCGACACTCTGCCTGAAAAGTGTTGACACATTTGGATTCTTCTAGAAGGGATCTAGAACTGCTAGCGCCCATTCTCCTACATCTGCAAACCGATTTGGAGGATCCATTTCACTTAAAAGAGCTACCAGAAGGACTCTTCTGACAGGAGATAAATGTTTAGTGGGGTTCCCTCTGCTTTACTGGAAACGTGGCAATCCTTGTTCCCTACCTACCCACATACTAGCTGGGGTGGTAGGTGAGAAGTCAACTTTGACAAGAAGTCCAATCAAAATAATGTGGACTTGACATTCTGGTTGCA
>JANBPO010004968.1:0-26515 GCA_024336825.1 Amorphophallus titanum | reverse complement strand
TAAACTATCCATGGGCCTATGCGCCAGGTAAGCCCACTGCAATGCATAAGGATGCCGGGGTTGAGCCCCGATTCAAACATTCTAAAGGCTGGGACATGATCATGAAGCTAGGCTACCAGCCAGGCCAGGGTCTCGGCGCACAACTACAGGGGAGGACTAAACTCGTCCCAAAAAGCAAGAAGATGGGCCGCCAGGGCCTAGGCTACCACGATGCCTCCATTTCAGCTGATTCTGGGCCTCTGACCTGGGACTACCGACAACATTTTGTAAAGGGGCCATTACAGCCTGGCACTGCAAACAAGTTACCACCCAAGACGGAGAAGAAAGAAGCTCCCGTCATCAACATTGCTGCTGACCCACTATCACCTCTACAGGGATTAGTGGGAGATTTTGAAGATTATTCTGCTGCCCTATTGAAACTGTTTGCTGCTCCAACCATTGTTCAAAAGAAGAAGAAGGAGATGCCCGTGGTCAGGCATGCTCCGGCAAGGTCACAGAAGATACAGGAAGCAGGGAGCTCTCCCATCTCCTTTTGCATCTCTCCTGCTCATATGGCCTCAATGATTTCTCAAAAATCAGTTATCCAACCCCCTCCAATACAGGTCAAACCGTGCTTCACGGGAAGGCCATCAAAAATCTTGCTTGTTCCCTCCAATCCTGGGCACTGCCCGTTCCTTCCTTCACTCACTTTACTTTCTCCTCCTCCTCCTAATTCTCAATCTCACAATGCCAGATTCATCTCCCCCAGTCCCTTATTCTACTGTCTCTTCCCCCGAGCCTTTCCAAAACAGCTTCCTCCTCCACCATCTTCTCCCTCTTACTCTATTCTTATGATTGAAAACTCCCAAAAAAAAACGTCAACTTTCAAACCTCCATCTCGGTCGAAGACTATGCTGTCTTCTGTCCATCCACCTTCCAGGGGCACCAGACCCCTGCTTCCCCTTTCCCATTAGACTCTCCATCCTCTAGGGTAGGTGTACAGGTAGCTGAGTCCCCTAGGCTAGTCGAGTCAGTCGGGATAGAAGCACCCTCTTCCTCAGAAAGTCCTTCCACTTCTGCTACGTCGCCAGTGGCGCGACACTCTCGTTCCATCCCCGATAGGTTCCTTCAGGACCTAGCCTTGAGATGCCAAGCCCTCCTTAAGTGCCCGGAATTCGTAGCCACCACCGTCTCTTTCAATGAGGATGAAGACTCAGAAGGCGGGGTGTGGAGCAATGACGGATTAGGGGTGTATGAAATCATGGACGAGAAAGACCCAGCGGATGATGAGGAAAGTGATGTGGAGGACATTGCTGACCTGTACGCACAAGGTCTGAAAAGATTTGATGAACCCTCGTCGCGATAACGGCGCCGGCATTCTCCGGCACGATGCCGCCATCGACCTCAAGAACGGTTGGCAGCCCTGCGCGATCAAGTTTCTTGCGTATCGCCTCGATCTTGCGAAGCTGGCTCTCGATGAACTTCTGCCCGCCGAAGCCCGGGTTCACGCTCATCACCAGGATGAGGTCGAGCCGGTCGAGTTCGTGAAGGTCGCCGTCCCGCCTCCCGAGCTTGTGCTTCCGGTCCGGGTATTCGAGAGCGAGGACGAGGAGGTCGAAGTCGTCGTCGAATTGCTGTAAGCGGTCGCGCCCGAGGTCCCGTTGATCCAATTGCAAGTGAAGGTCGTCGTCGTGCTCGAAATGTTCGGCGCGGTGATGATGGAAACCGCGCCCTTCTGCGTCGCGCCGCCGAGCCCGATCGCATCCGAGGGAAGCTTCACACCCGGGTTGAGCTTCGCGATGGCCGGGTCGTCCCAGGCGATGCCACGGTCGCACGCCGGCGCGTAGTAGTCGGTGACCTTGTAGACGACCTCGCAATCGTCCTGCAGCGTCACATAGCCATGAGCGAAGCCCGGCGGGATCCAGAGCTGCTTGTGGCTGACGTCGTCGAGCACCGTCCAAGAAGCCTTCCCGAAGGTCGGGCTGCCTTCTCGGACGTCTACCGCCACGTCGAAAGCGCTGCCCCGGCTCACCCGCACTAGCTTGCCCTGGGCGAGCGCGAAATGCGGGTGCGTCAACAGCAGCAATGCGCCGACGCACAGCCCGCCCAACAGCCGCAGTGGAAATTGGACCGGCCGGAGTGCAATCATGCGATATCTGATCACTGAAAGGCGGTCCTCAACTACGCGCGGGCAATCTGTCATTTAAGCAAAAATATCCGGCAAACAACGCGCGTTCCGCAAAAGCACGCCCGGACCGATCCCGGCGTGGATACCGGCTCTGCGAACAGCATACGCGCAAATTGATTTTGGTGCGCCTTTTTGAACAAATCCGCGCCAAACCGCGGGAACAGTCGCGGCAGCCATCATGTCGTCGGCGAATACGCCGTTTATATGATGGCGAAAGCCGCCCGGATGCCCGCAAAAACGCCCTTGCCGGCGGCCTTGCAGGCAGCGCAAACCTTGACGCCTTCCCGCTCTCCCCCTATACGTCCGCGGGTCCCTGGATGGACGTGATTTTGAACCCTGCACCGGACCCTAAACAGGGACGGAGGGCGGGATGGAAGAGGATTTAGTGCGATGTCGCGGCGCTGCGAACTGACGGCCAAGGGCCCGCTGGTGGGCCACACGGTAAGCCACTCGAATATCAAGACCAAGCGCCGGTTCCTGCCGAACCTGTGCAACGTCACCTTCATTTCCCACCACAGTCGAATGGTCCTACAGTCGTGACTTAGACCATTCAAGTCCCCCCTCGCCACCTAAGCTTGCCCTGTCAACCCTCTCACTACGGAACCTCGCTGAAGTCGTCACCATCATGGTCCCCCTCCTTCTGACCACGCCATACATTTCCAACGCCCTGAAGGCGTATTTCAACATGTTCTATCTCACTACCGACATTGGCGGCGAGGTGCTCTATTGCGGTAAGCCGCACGCGCCGATTTATGAAGCAGCGATCGGTCAGGCGGCGCGCGTTCGTGGCGGCGCGCGACGCCGAGCAGGTAACCGATCAGCGCGGCGTGAACGTGCGCGTCCTCGATCGTGCGGAACGGCTTGACGTAGTCGGCGTAGCCGTCGCCGGGCAGGATGTCGTCGGCGGTGACCGGCGCCCCGTCGCTCCATTTCATGCCCTTGCGCAGGACGATCTTGGCCGACAGGTTATCCGGCGCCAGTTCGATGCTGCGGGCAATATCCGGATACACCTCCTCCCAATTGGTGGTGAAGCCGGCCAGATGCGCATCCCAGGCCGAGTAGCCGACATTGCCGAACGATTGCGGGTTGGTGGCGTTGAACCGCACCGTGCCGCCATAGGTGCCGATGCTGTCGCGCGGCTGCACGACCATGACGTCTTCGCGCGCCGGCAAGCGCTCTTCGAGCGGGGGCAGCGTGCCGGCCGTGACGGCCTGTTCCAGCGCGGGCGCCTGCTTGAAGGCCGGGACCGTCTTGCCGGTGGCTTCGTAGTCGGAAAGGCTCCACGCCCGATAATTATCGACGAGCGCGACTGCCGCGGTTTGCGCGTAACCCGGACTGACAATCAGCCCGGCGCCGCCCAAACTCGCTACGGCCATTGCGGACGCAGCGATTAGTCTAGTCAAAATCCTCATCATACCCTCCCTGGGTTATCTGCGGAATGCTGGCATGGTCTGGGCATGCGCCCCTCCTCCTGGGACGCGCGCATTGAGCCCGTCAGGCGGACCATTCGCCTTTCCTGCCGAAGCGTTCGAGGGCCGCGGCGCCAAAGCGGCGCTCTGCCTCGACCATGCGCGCCCGTGTCTCTGCCATTGATCGGCCGGCCAGCAACTGGCTGGTTTCGATCACGGTGGTGCATTCATTGCCGTCCATGAACAGGGTGGCGTCGAACACCTTGTGCTGGTCCTGTTCGGGAATGACCATGAAGCCGTGCTGGTCGGCATGGATCAGCTGCCCCGAGCGGATCGGCAGCCCGAACACTTCCACTTCCATCCCCCAGCGTACCGGCCAGGCGAAAGCGTGGCCGACGCAGAGGCGAGACGCCAGCGCCTTGAAGCCCACCGATGCCATCTGAAGGTCTTGAAGTGATCGACGTCGATGAGGATCAGCGACAGTTCGGTATCGGCCCGGACGGCGCGCGCCCATTCGCGGGCCAGGGTCTCGTCGAAGGCCCGGCGGTTGGCCAGGCCGGTGAGGGCGTCGGTGACGGCGTCCTGCTCCAGCCTCTGGTGGGCCAGGTGGCGCTCGGACACGTCGCGCAACTGGGACACCACCGAGACCAGGCCGCCGCTTTCGTCGCGGATGACGCTGGCGGCGCCCTCGACCCAGACATAGCCGTCGTGGTCGAGCCGCCCGGTGTCCTCCGGGTCCGAGAACGTGAGGCGGAACGACGAGTCGGTCGCGTAGTGCGCGGTCACGCGCTCCGCGGTGGACTCGAGCTGCTCGCGCGTCGCCGGAGAGTCCTCGTCGCAGTCACCGAAGCGCTGACAGAGGCGCTCGAGCACCTGGTCCGGCTGGCCGGCGGTGACGCCCGTCGCTCGTTGACCTACCTCGAGGCGGCCTCGGGTGCGGCCCGGTCCCGGGGCGCCGACGAGATCGACCTGGAGACGGCGGAGACCGCGGTCGACCAGGCGGCGGTCCGCTACGACCGGGACGGCGACCAGCATCAACGCCCTTCATCGTGCATTCGTTCGTTTGGCGATTCGCGCAGATCGTCGCCTATGCCTGGTCCCTCGGAGGGAGGCTGCTGACGCCCGCGCAGATCGATGACTACGTCGAGCGGTACCGACAGAACGCGATCGACTACCGCGCAGAAACCATCGCCCGCACCGAAGCGCTCCGCAACGCGCACGACGGTGGAGACGATGCCATGCGGCAGGCCGTAGCGCGTGGCGACGTCGAGGCCGAGCAGCTCAACAGCGAGTGGCACGCGGGGCCGGCGACGGCAGACGCACGACCGGAGCATCAAGCGATGGATGGCGTCCAGGTGAAGTTCGGCGATGACTTCGTGTTGCCCGACGGCACGCGCATGAGCGGGCCAGGCGATCCGCGCGGCGGCGCGAAGCACAACGCGAACTGCCGATGCTCCAAGAGCACGGCGTTCAACCTGGCGAAGCGAAGGAGAGCAGCATGATCCTCCTCTGCCCCGGCTCGCGCGACTGGTCGTACGACTTCACGGCGCAGGCGCTCGTGCAGCACCTCGCGCATCGCTTTGACCTGCGCATCGCCTACGGCATGGACGAGGTCATCGCGGGCGCACGCGACGCCTCGCTGATCGTTGACTTCTGGTGGCGCGGCGGCCTCGAGCAGCACTTCGGCCGGCGCGTGCTCAAGCAGGTGTCGTCGCATCGCTGGCAGCGACGGCAGTACGGACGCCTGACGCCGCGCGTGCTCGCGCGCAAGCATCTCGGTTGGAGGCTATTTTCACATTTTCTATTTTCTTGGTCCAATCGACTTATTTCTTATTTTCTAAAGCTTAGTTCAGTCGACTAATTTTTTAGTTTAGTTATCAGTTCAGTCGACCTATTTTCAATATCAGTTGACCTATTTTCAATATCAGTTGACTAATTTCCAAGTTCAGTCAACTTGCCCATTTCAATCAACTGATTTCTGGTTGCAATTTGTCGAACCACCATATCCTTATGGTCGTGGTCACATAGGAGACCATAGCTTGATGGCTGTCTACCAAGCTTTAATATCTTTCAACCTATTCCTAGAAATCAGTCGATCTATGCTCATTTCAGTTGACTGATTTTCCAAGTTTAGACGACTGATGATAATTTCAGTCGATTGGTTTTCTATTTTTCTCTTATGCCCTAGTCACGGTCAGTCGTCTAACTACATTCATGAGATCGCGGTTGACTAGCAGACCACGTTCTCCTTGTGTCGACTAGGTGTGTCGACCCATGGCCATTTGTGTGTTGATCTAGCCTTTGGCCTTTTCTCCTCTGACATGGTCACGATTCTCGCCTGATCACATTCTCCAGGTAGTGGTCGCGCGATAGACCGCATTCTCATTGTAGAGTCCTGTTCGGCTTGATCTCTGATTTCTCCGATCGATGACACCTTAGAGCCCTCTTTCAAGCCATCTACTCTGAGTATTTCATCTAGATTAGTTCCTATCCCTTCTAGGGGCATTATCTCATGAATATCTTGTAGATTTATCTCCCAAAATCCTATATTTCAGGGATTTATCCTCAAATTTTGATTTAGGGCTTTTAAGGTCTATAAATAACCTCCCATGGCCATGAGCTCGAGGGAGGGCATTTTTCGATGTGGGGCAAAGCCATGCTGCATTGTCAACTCTTCTCTTTGACCCCCAATCACCAGTGAAGTCTCAAGCCATCGCCCTCCTTCTCCTAGGGTTTCTTCCCTTCATTATTTTTCTTATTTTCTACACTATTCTAATCACATCTCTTGCACGCATATAGCACAATTTCATCATCTCATTGCATCTTTGTTTTTACTATGTTTTCTATCTCTTTTACACTCTTTAATCATCACACAAACACACACCTATCTTTTGTTCCCTTATACAGGGGTTAAAAATCCTCCCCGATATGTTCTTCCTCCTTTTCTTTCATGTTCATGTCTTTATGTGATTGATGCCACACTCTTGTTTCTAATGGGTTTTCTTTCCCTTTGTTGCTTTGTTTCGCAAGATAGGCAAGTGTAGGACATGAGGCCCTTACTTTCTAGCCAGCTGGAAGGTGAGGAGAGGTTGAACCATGAAGTTCCCACATCCCATGTTGAATGCGGTTGTATAAGGTCTGCAATCCTATTATAGTAGTTGTGTTTCGACCGCGTCCTCTCTCTTCATCTTTCCAAGGTACATAGTAGATATCTTAGCTCCTGCAACATCTTTCCAACTTGTTGTGCCCTAGCGAGTGGCAATCAAGAGGGGAGTGGTGAATTGATTGCCTAAAAAATTTTTGTATACACCCCTTTTAAAAAGATAATCATAGAATTTGTATGCAAAGAAGTTGATCAATCAAGCACTTGCTCACACGTGTATGATCACACTCGAGAAAGTTAATGAGAAGATATTGCTTTGTCTTTGTGCACAAGATAGATTCAGTCAACTTCTCGCAGATTCCACTGGAATCAGATGCGACCAAGCAAACCACAAAGGAACACACGATTTTTAGGTTGTTCGGGTCCACAAGAGTGTCCCCTACATCCACCCCTCACTGAGTGAGGATTCAGCTCCACTAAGAAATAAGCCAACCGCACACGGTAGCCGAACTAGGCCACCTACACACACACACTCGTGTCACAGTCCAAGACCACACATACAAGAAAATATTCAAGAGAGTGATGGTTATAGAAGATATTCAAGAAAGAACCAAATAGACTTTCAGAATCAAGTTGTAGATGTATTCTAAAAGGTTAGAGCTCCCCCTTTCACTTCTTCAAAATGCACTCAAGCTTTCCTTGCAGGTTTGGAGAAGAATGGCTAGGAGAAATCGTAGGTCAAACAACCGGTTCAGAAATTGCCATGCTTGATCTACGTAGCAACCAGCAAGATTGTCTTATGAATGATGAAATCTTCCCCTGATGATCACCTTTGGTGCTCAAACTATCGAGGATAGAGCAGGGTCACAACAGTCATTTCCCTGCACAAAAAAGGATGAAAACTGGATATGATTTAAAACTCTCCTTTGGAAAGGTTGACCTAATCACTCCTATGTATGCCCAGAGCAAGGCCTCACACGTATGTGAGCATTTGGAACCTCAGACCCAATCACTTTGGTGCTAATGGATTGAGGTTTATTGGGTTTCGAGTTGGGTTGAAAATCCCGTGTTCGAAACGCACGGGTGGGGAGTCGACTCTTGGAGTCAACTCCTCATTCTATCTCACCTGACAAAGTAGGGTGGAAATGGGAGTCGACTCCTGTTCATTTTGTTAGCTGAAAAATAAAACGACAGGAACTAGTTGTTGCATCCCTTTGTTGATATTGGTGCTTGGTTTTAATAATAACAAACTGAGTGTGCCTGTGTGTGTTTCATTGAGTAACATGTTTGCAACTTGCTTAATGAGTTAAAGAATGTTTTACAAGATCACATCTAATAGAAGTCAAATGGATGGATGAAAGATTCATCTTGTTGTCCATGACTCTCCATGTGTCATGCATTTCATCAAGGGGTTTTCAAAGTCTTGATTGGGCAATTTTCATGCATTTTCCATATGAGACTTTTGGGCTTGAAATATGCTCAATCTATTTACTTGAAACTTGATGAATGTGAGTTGAATGATGCTCTCTCTTTGTATGGATTCATGGTCATTTAGTTTTGGCAATACAAGTCAATGTGCATAGTGTGTATGAAATCCAAATAAGATAATCATGATTTTGTGGGTGATTCTATTCTATCTTGAACTAAATGTCTAATGGTGTATTTTTACATGAGACTTTTGAAGCTTGTCAAATGTTCAAGATTGTCATGCATAGCTAAGTGGACATTGGGTTGCATGTATTGGGTTAAGTTGAACCTTATTTTGATTGTGGCGATTGTGATGAAGGGTGATTTTGAAATGAGGTTTCATGGATCTTATGCATAGTGTTGAATGCATTTCATGCATACTCCAATTGATATTTCAAAAGCCTTGTTAGTGAGAATTGGATGAGCTTTTCTGTAAAGCGATTTATGCTAGCAACATCCTCATTTTGTATGTTCATGGATGTTTTTCATAGAACCCTTGAGCTAGTGTTTTGATCAATTCATGAGAATGTTGGTAGAGAGTGGTTTTAAATTGTTTTAACTCCAAGGAAGACTTAGTTGCTTGTTTTATCAACTAACCCTTTCTTATTTCCCTTATGCTATTTCTTATAAGGCTAAAATGTAGAAAATGGAAGTGTAGCAAAGTTCTGTCGACCGACCATGGCATTTTAGTCGACCGAAATCCACATTGTTCACCAGTCTGAAATTTGTAAAAGTTTGGTCGACCGACCCCAATGCTTGGTCGACCGAAAACAGCGTATTGGTTAAAACGGGGTTGCAAATTTCATCATTTCTAACCCTTTTGGCTAACACCCTTTACCCATTTGCCCCTAGGGTTAATTCAACTAGTGGCTTCAAAAATCAAGAAGTACACGAAGCTAACACAGATGATGAAGATTTCATCGACTTCCAACTCTCTCCTCCCAAGTTGGAGGACGGTGGCCAAGCAACTGTTGACGAGCTTGTTGAGGTCAACTTGGGTGAAGATGGAGCCCACCAGCCAACATTTGTTAGCGTTCTCCTCACCGAGGCAGAAAGGTAGGACTATAAGCAACTCTTGCTCGAATACAAGGACTCCTTCGCCTAGACGTACAAGGAGATGCCAGGGCTAGACTCCTCTGTAGCAGAACATGAGCTAGTCATTTCTCCCTCAGTAACTCCAATCAAATAGCCATAGCGATGCATGCTCCATGAGCTGGAACTCCATGTCTCAGCCAAAGTCAATAAAATGGTGGAGGTCGACTTCATCGAGCCATGTATCTATCCAATCTGGCTCACCAATATCGTCCCAGTAAAGAAGAAAAGTGGTCAAGTTCGCATTTGCGTCGACTTCCAGGACCTCAACAAAGCATGTTCAAAGGATAATTTCTCAGTCCCAATCATGAAAATCATGGTCGACATGACCACCGGACATGAAGCCTTGTCTTTCATGGATGACTCGTCTGGCTACAACCAGCTCTGGATGTCCCTCAAAGATAAGAACCACATGGCTTTCTAGTCCCCTAAAGAGATTTTCAATTACAAGCGCATGCCCTTTGGTTTGAAGAATGCTGGTGTCACTTACCAGAGGGCTATGACCAAAATATTCGACGAAATGTTGCATAACATCATCGAATGTTACGTCGATAATCTTGTCATCTAATATTTCTCTCTCTCTAGTTTCTAGAGAGAGAAGCTCCGGCGATCGTTTCTTCCCCAGGTTCCGCGTTTCACTTCCTCCGCCGCCGGTCGGTGGAGGGGGAGCGGCTGTCTGCATTGGGTGTGTTCCTCCTCCGGGCGAGCTCCTTTAGGGTGGCTAGTCTATTGAGCCACGGGATGGGAGGTGCTCTCGAAGATCCTCCTGTGGGCATCTGAAGGTTTCCTTTGATGGCAATGGAGGCGGGTGATGAAGCCAGTTCTTCTAGGGCCCTGAATCAGTTTCCGGTTAAGATTTCAGATGAAGATGTTAGAGCTCCTGGGGTATCGAACAGAGAAGATCATCCCCCAGCGAGAAGCAAAACCTTTGCGCAGATCTTGCTCGAAGGTAAGCCGAAAACGTCCCATAGATTCCAAGTTCGACAACCGACTTTCACGGATGATGGTGAGCCGGCGGTGTTTTTCTCAACGGATGAAATTGCAGCTTCTTGTGCTCCATTCCAGCACGCTATCATAGCCAAATGCTCTTACGGACGCCCCTCCATTCCTGAGGTAAAAGCTCATTTAATTCGAGTTTTCCATTTAACAGGGGAACCCATTCTGAGTAGAATGAACCCCCGTCATCTGTTGATTCGTCTGAGTAATGAAGAAGACTTCCTCCGTTTATTGCTGGCTAGAAGCACTGCCATCAAAGGTTTCCTGTTTAGATTCTTTAAATGGCAGCATGATTTCGACTTCAAATCAGATCCCCCGGTGGTTCCAGCTTGGATCTCCTTTCCGGAGATTCCAATCAACTATTATCATGAGGATTTGTTGGCATCCATCGCAGGCAGCATAGGGAATGTTTTACGTATACATGAGACTACTATTGCCATGTCAAATACCTCCGAGGCTCTTGTGTGTGTGGAGCTTAATCTGGAGAAACCCAGGAAAGAGCGGATTTGGATTGGCACTGGAACAAGTGGATTCTGGCAGGATGTTAGTTACACTAGAGCTCCCACTCTATGCGCTCTCTGTCATAAAATTGGTCACTCGGAGACACATTGCAGGAAAAAAGTTAATTCAAGTATGCCTCACAGGAATGAAGAAGAAATAATTCCTCACGTTAAGGTTCGACAGATATATAAACCGAAGTCAAAACTGCCAGACAATTCACCAAAACATCCTAATCAATTTGAGGTGCTGAATCAAATTGATGAGGAAACAGAATCTGTATTTCCTGCTGTTCAGAATGGAAACACTGTCCCTGAGCACAATATTGGTGACACTAAGATACATGAATCCTCAGGATCCAGCAGTTCAGATACGACAATATTTGAATTTAACAGTGTGCATAGGGGTTCCACAGCAGGCTCACTCCTGCCTAGTATACAAGAAACAGCTGAATCAGAGCTCTCTGATTCTGCTCTACCAGTTTTAACTGAAGGCTTTGCTTACATTTCTTCTCCAATAGATGCCAAATCTGTGATCAAAAGGAAAAATGTGGGTGCTATCTCTTCCATCTCTCTAGCAGAAAATTCTAAAATGTTGGGTACTAGTAACAAAATGCTGCAAAATCCCATTTCGAAAATCACTCCCTCTTCTATGTTCCCGGGTGATCTATTAAGTGATATTAGATTAACAAGAGCAAAGGCAAAGGCTAAGGAGTTAGCTGTGGATTTATCTTACACTCCTCTTCATGATTAATTCTTTTCTAGTCTGGAATATTAGAGGGATTGGCAATAAATCCTCTGTCCGACATCTCTCTCATCTGGTCAGAGCCCATGGTGTTAAATTGGTGGCTATTTTGGAACCCCACATTAAACTCAGTCTTGCTCAGGGTATTGCTCGGAAGATTGGAATGCAGTTTGTTCTTGGTAACAGTGGAGAGGACTCAAAGATATGGATTTTTCATGATCTAAGTTTATCTTTGCAGGTTGTTCAACTTCATCAGCAATTCCTAACTGTTGGTTTAGTAGAGGGCAATGAAACCTCCATGTTACTCACCTTTGTGTATGCCTCTTATAACTGCACAGTTAGGAGGGAGATGTTTGATGAGCTCATGGGATTTTGCAGTGGTGTTTCTATACCCTGGATTCTAAGTGGAGATTTCAATTGTGTTGCTTCTCCGGAAGAGAAGTTTGGTGGCAGAATACCTTCAGCTTCCTCTATGATTGATTTTCAAAGTTTTCAGGCAGCAGTTGGGTTATGTGATGCAGGCTTCTCCGGGTCAAAGTACACTTGGACTAATAATCAGTTGGGCAAATCACATATTAAAGCAAGACTAGACAGGGTTTTCTACAACCCCCAGTGGCTTAGTAAGGGATTTGGAATGTGTGTTAAACACTTCAGCAGAGGGCCATCTGATCATTCACCCTTATTTGTTTCTATGGCCCAGACTACTCCAAAACCTGGCAGATTCATGTACCAATCAATGTGGCACTCACATACAGACTTCAAGGATTTTGTTAAAAGAAAATGGGATGAAATTTGTTGCATTTCAGATAACCCTTTACTCATGCTTCAGCATAAGCTGAAAATCCTGAAAGCTCATCTTAAAGTGTGGAACAAGGATATTTTTGGTGATGTCCACAAGGCCAAGGAAGATGCTCTCTTATCTCTTGCAGCTGCTCAACTAACCTATGATGAAGATCCATCTGCTACAAGTAAAGAGGCTCTGAATTTGGCCAATGCAAAGCTCAAACAAGCCCTGGTCAGAGAAGAGATCTTTTGGTATCAAAAGTCAAGGGTACAATGGCTTCAATTGGGTGATCGGAATACATCCTTTTTTCATAATTACACAAAAATCAGACAACAGAGGAATTTTATACAAAGACTAATGATAAATGGTGTATGGGAAGATGATCAGGAAGTATTAGCCAAGGGAGCAGTTACTCATTTTCAGAACATGTTGACTTCTGAGGACCACTGTATTGATGAAGATCTCATGTCTGCAATCCCCTCTTTAATTACTGCTGAACAAAACTCACTCCTTTGCTCCATCCCTACAGCTGAAGAGGTAAAACAGGCGGTTTACTCCTTACCTGGAAATAGCTCCCCTGGCCCAGATGGATTCACAGGTAACTTCTATACTTTCTGTTGGGAGATAGTGGGTAACGATGTTGTAAAAGCTGCCCAGGGTTTCTTTCAAGGCTGGGGCTTGCCACAGGGGATTACATCAACTATAGTCTGTCTGATTCCAAAGTCCAAAAATCCCAGTTGTTATGCTGATTACAGGCCGATTAGCCTATGTAATTTTTCTTTCAAAATCATCTCAAAAATCCTCAATGATAGACTAAAGCCAATATTGCCTGAAATTATCTCAAGGGAGCAAAGTGGTTTCATTTCAGGCAGACTTATATCAGATAACTTTCTCTTAGCTCGTGAACTGTATATGGAGCTGGACAGGGCAGTTAGAGGTCACAACATGCTGATCAAACTGGATATGGCCAAGGCTTATGACCGTCTAGAGTGGGATTCTCTGCTGGCAACATTAAGAAGATTCGGATTTTCTAGCAGGTTCACTTCTTTAATCTCTCAAACTCTTGTGAACTGCTGGTTTTCAATCTCATTCAATGGTCAGCTGAAGGGGTACTTCAAATCCACAAGGGGGGTTAGACAAGGGGATCCACTAGCTCCATCTCTTTTTGTTATAGCAGAGGAAGTTCTGAGTAGGGGATTAACATCCTTATTTCAATCTGGGAAATGTAAACACTTTCATGTTCCTCGTGGGGTGCCTTCACAGTCACATCTATTGTATGCTGATGATTCAGTTATCTTTCTAAATGGAGGTAAAAGGTCTGTCCGAAATTTGCTGGAATTTCTAGAAAGATATGAAAGGGCTTCTGGTCAGAGTATAAATCACACCAAGAGTTGCTTCATGGTTTCAAATAGAATGTCTATCTCAGCTATTAACAGATTGAAGAACTTGACTGGTTATCAACATAAAAACTTCTCTCTAACATATTTGGGAATCCCTCTGTTCAAGGGAAGGTCAAAGGTTGTCCATTTCAAATACCTTATTGATAGGTTTCAGGGCAGACTGGCTGGTTGGCAATGTAGATCTCTTTCTCAAGTGGGTAGGGCTGTTCTGATAAGATCAGTCCTGTCCTCTATTCCCATTTACACAGCTAGTGCTATATCCATTCCCCTGACCATTCAACGACAGCTAGACAAAATCTGTTCTAACTTCTTTTGGCAAGGAACAGAACCTGTACATAGGAAGCATTGGCTAGCTTGGAACAAGGTGTGCTGTCCTATTGATTCTGGGGGCCTGGGTATTAGAAGATTGGAAGATATTCAGTTGAGCTTTCAAGTTAAATTACTATGGCATGCTCTATTCAGTGATTCGCTGTGGTCTAGGTTTGTCCAAAGCAAATATTTGAAAGGACAGCACATATCTGATTGCACCCATCCTTTCCCTGCTGGAATCAGGAAAAAAGACTTTCTGAAAGCAAAAAGTGTTTTACACTCTGGATTGAGAATGATTGTCAAAGATGGGTCTCACACAAGATTCTTTAAAGACTCCTGGTACAGAATCCCGTTAGCAGAACATCTTCCTATTCCTAATTTGATAGAAGATTGCTCAGTCAGAGATGTTTTGAGCAATCCTCAGCACATGGCCTGGTCCTTTATATCAGACGCAGTGATTCTTCAAGATCTACAGCAGTTTGATTTATCAGAAGGGAATGATATTCCAATTTGGAAGTATACCCATTCAGGTATTTTAACTGTGAAATCAGTCTACAAAACACTAATGGCTCAACCTGATTCCAGTTCAGTGGGATCGGATAGAAAGAAATTTCTGCACGGTAAGTTCCCCCCCAGGGCTGGGTTATTCTGCTGGAAGCTATTACAACAAGCAGTTCCTGTTGATTCCAAAATTCAGTCCATAGGTGTGAATATTGCTTCTTGCTGCTCTTGCTGTCAGTCTAACAGGGATTTAGAAGATTTCAATCATTTATTTTTAAGGGGAGAATGGGCTGAGCACTTATGGGAGCCATTGAAACCTCTGCTTTCAGGTTACTGCTTTAGATCTGGCTCCCTCTTTGATTGGCTCTCTTGGTGCATTTCAGAAGCTAATCTGGCTACTCCAGATGGTTTTATCCCACTGCTCATTATTGTCCTAACTATATGGGAGATTTGGAAAATTAGGTGCAGGTACAGATTTGAAGAAATCAAACCAAATATTGCTAGATCACTGGATGGCATCCTTCAAAATGTAAGGGATACTATGCTTCAGGTCAGGTTCAAGCAGTTTTTAAATTCTAACTTTGGTTCTACTGTCCGGTATTTCAATATCTTTGTTATGACCAAGAAGCCCCAACATCAAATTGTGAAATGGTTCCCTCCCACAGTTGGTCTTTCTCTAAATGTGGATGGTTCTTATAAATCTGATAATGATATGGCTGGCGGAGGTGGCTGTGTCAGAAACAGCAGAGGGGAAGTTTTGCTGGGTTTTTCCTTCTTCTATGGCAGTGGCTCTATTATTCAAGCTGAGGGCAGGGCTATATTGGATGCTCTGCGCCTAGTCAACACTTTGCATATGTTTATAACAGAAATTCGTTCAGATTCGCTTATACTTGTAGATACTATAGTTAATAATAAATCTCCCCCCTGGGTATTGCATCCTTGGTGGGAAGAATTACAAAGCAGTTTACATACTAGTGGAGCCTCAATCAGTCATGTATATAGAGAGACCAATCAAGTTGCTGATGCCTTAGCAGACCATGCCATTGTTTTGGGCTGTAACAAAGTCTTCTATTCTTTGCAAGAGCTTCCTAGCCGGGCAAAGGCCTATGCAATTGCAGATGCTGTTGGATTTCCTAACGTGCGTACTAGCTTGGTCTGAGTGGTTCCTTTATTTTTGTTTTTGATGCAAGATACTAGCAGATTGGTCCCTTGCCTCTTCTGGCGGCTTTTCCTTGTTGGTGGGATGTTTTTAAGCATTTAGATCATTTGTATAGGTTTTTTTTCTCTCTTTCCTGGTTATTATTCAGGTGGCTCCCACCTTTATTGTATCTACAGGTTTGCAAGTTCCAAAGATAAATAAAAAGCAGCATCTTGTGGGTTTTAGGTGGAGTGGGCTCATTCTCTTTTTATGAAAGAGGGTGCACTCTCCCTAAAACTACTTGATGACTCTAATTTTATCAAAAAAAAAAAAGTTACCATATTTGGGAGTAGTCACCTTTCCTAGTACCCATCTTTTTGCCCCCACCCAATTAGATACTCTGTCACTGAGATAGCACAGGACAAAAGGACGTCCTTGACAGTCCAGCCAGTAGAAGAACAAGATGCTACAGATCTTACTTGGGAAGTCTCTACTCACATATTTTATGGTCAACCAACGCAATAAGAATACTGGAAATTATTTTGATGCCTCCCTGTCCAATCAGAGGCTGCCAAGACAAAAGCTCCTTGAAGATAAAAAATAGATTATGTAGAGCCAATCACATACAGCCTGAAACCTCCTTCGGGAAGGGTTGATTGCGCCTATGTAAAGAAAGGACCCCATGCATGAAGAAAGTGCACAGCTGCAAGAGCCAAAGCTGGGCCTTACAAGAAGAAGCAGAGCATGAAAAAGAAAGGGGAGAAAAGAAAAAAAATAGTAATGAGTGCCTCTTATGTCTCATATGAAAGAAAAGGAGGAAGAGAAGGAAGAAGGTCAGCGGCCAAGACAGCCAGCCCTAGATCCTTCGCACTGTTACACTTGCCCTATCACTCTCGATGCCCTTCATCTGGAGTCACTGCACCTACAACTTTTTCTTTTTTCTTTTTTCTTTTGTTTCCCTTGTTTCTCTTCTTCAGATCAACTTCTTCTGTGGGGCTTGTCCCCGTGTATGGTGAGGACTTTGTCCTCGTGAGGAAGTTGATCCTTGTGTGGGGCTCGTCCCCGTGTCTAGCTGTAGCATCAGTGTGTGTGTGTGGTTATCCTTCTTTTGGCCAAAGAGTGGAAGCCTCTCCTGGTTGGGAGGGGGGTGGATGTAGGCTTGTCTTGGGACAACCGAACCACCTAAAAAATCTTGTGCTATGGTGTGTTGCACTCTATCCATCTCTCCTACCCACATTTACAGGTTCTCTAAACTCTTAGTTCTTTTTATTCCGTTGATCAACCCACTGTCTTCAGTTTAGATCTGAACTTCATTTTTGGGTTCATCGTTGTTCATCTTGATCATCGTTAAAATCGTTCATTGTGAAAACCGGGATCTATTCACCCCCCCTCTAGATCCTCTGATGAGGGCATCCCACAACACTCTCTTTGGCTTGGACTGCCGGCACCACTTTGAAATATCCGCCTATGTTATCTCATGTTATTTTCCCTTTCATTGAGTCATATCATATGTATTTCCATTTTATTGAGTCATGACGCCGAGAGCGCGCGGCGGCGATCGGCCTTCAGCCGCGCGGATGGTACTTCTTATGGAGCTCTTTCAGGTGCTCCGGCGTGACGTGCGTGTAGATCTGGGTCGTCGAGAGGTCGGAGTGACCGAGCAGCGTCTGGAGCGAGCGAAGGCCCATCCCGGCTTGGAGCAGGTGGGTCGCGAAGGAATGGCGAAGACGGTGCGGCGAGATCTCCTCGTCGATCCCGGCGAGGAGCGCGAGATCCTTCAGCGTGCCCCAGAAAGCCTGGCGGCTCAGGCCTTCGCCGCGGCGGCTGACGAAGATCGCGTCGGCGATCTCGCCGTGGCGGAGACGATCCTTCACGAGCTCGGGTCGGCCGCGTTCGAGGTACTCGCGGAGGGCTTCGCCGGCGACGCCCGCGTAGGGGACGATCCGTTCCTTCCCGCCCTTTCCGACGACGCGGACGTATTCGAGCGAGAGGTCGATCCGGTGCATCGTCAGACCGACGAGCTCGCTCACGCGAAGTCCGGTCGCGTAGAGGAGGACGACCATCGCGCGGTCGCGCAGGACGAGCGGCGCGCGCACGCCTTCCGGGTACGGGAGTCCCTGGCCGACGGCGTGCAGGAGCTTCGCGATCGCCTCGTGGGTCAGGAATTTCGGCAGCCGCTTCGCCTGGGCCGGCGAGCGGAGCGCGTCGGCGGGATTCCGCTCGAGACCGAGCTCGAGCATGGCGAATTTGAAGAACTGGCGCACGGCGGAGATTTTTCGCGCGACGGAAGCCGGTTTCGCCCGCGCGGCGTGGAGATTCTTCAAGAACGCGTGCAGGTGATCCGCGTCGATCCGGTCGAGCGGCGTTTCGGATTTCCCGGGCAGCGCGGCCGCGAGCTGCTCGAGGTCGCGGCGGTAAGCCTCGATCGTCGGCGCGGCCGCGCCGCGGTCGATCTTCCGCGCTTCGAGGAAGAGCGTGAGGGCATGCGAGAAGGCCGGCGCGCCCAAACCCGTCACTCCTCGCGGCGGACGGTTTCGCGATCGAAGAGGATCGTGAGGTCGCGGACGCTCGGGTCCTCGCGCTTCAGTCGCTTCGCGAGCTCGATCGCGGAGTCGGCGATCGAGGAGGCGGTCGTCGGGTCGGCCTCGCGGTCGTACGTGAGGCGGACCTTCACCCGGTTCGCCCCCGATTTCACGAAGTGGAGGTCGATCGAGTTCCGAACTTCCTCGCGTTTGTATTTCCGTTCGAGCTTCACGACGAAGTCGGTGATCTTCTGTTCGTCGCCGCGCGGGTCCGGTTCCGTCGGGTCGAAGACCGTGGGCGGCGAGTTCAGCTTTCCGGGATCGGAGTCGGTGCACGCGGGCACGGCCGCGCTTCGGACTCGCATGCGACCGGTTGAGCCAGAGCGTGTCGGATTGGCTCAGCGCAGAGCTGCGTGCGTTCTAGCGATGGATGGTGACGCTCAAGCTCACGCGAATGCTGATTCGCTCATGCAATGACATGGTCGACGGGCCTTCGCCAGAACCACAGGAAACACTACGCTGCATTCCAGAACGAACACAGCGCCGGATGAACGACTGTGCGCCAGCGGGTTCCGATAAAAAGGTCGTAGTGATCACAGTGATCAACCGTGAGCTTCATTCGAGCCGCATTGTTGAGGCCCGTACATAGTCCGTGCGCGGCATGCGTCTGTCCGGCACCCGTAATGCCATCGTTTTCGCCTTCGATCGTTGCGAGGCGCGCATGCCGGATCGCATCGGGTTGAACGCGTTGATGGTCAACCTCAAGGACCCCTCGCGCAAATTCGAATTGCTGGAACGCGATTCGGACGGTGTCGAGAAAGAAGGCCTCGTCAAGATCAATCACCGCGGCATAACCCTCGCTCACGCGCATCGCGTGCAGCAGGCCCCGCATGTCACCGCATATCCAGCGCTGCCAGATCTCGGCTGCGAGTTCGGCCGAGCGAAACGGTTGCGCCGTCATCAATGCCACGCGTTGCAGCCAGCTTGGCACCACGCGCCTTCCGGCGCCGCGGAAACGGTCCGGCACGGAAGCGACAACGTGCTCGCGAAACCAGTCGAGGGAGTGCCGTGAAGCAAATCGGTCAAGCGCAGTCGGAGCCAGACGCGCGTCGATCGGGCCGCCGATCAGGGCAATTGTCTTGATTGACGTGTCGTCATGTTGTGACGCAAGAAGGGATGCCGAGACGAGCGTCGGGAGTGTGGCCTGACAGATCGCCAGCACGTGCAGCGGTGCCATGGATTGAAAATAGCGCGCGAGCAACTCGACGATCCGCGCGAAGTCGAATGCACCACTTGATAGCGGGACATCATGTGCATCGGCCCAGTCCGTCACGTACACGTCGTGCTGTTGCAGTAACGTCTCGATGGTCTCCCGGAACATGATCGCGTGATGACCGGCCAGCGGCGTGCACAAAATCACTGCGGGTCTCGCATGACGCGACGCCCCATCAAAGTCGGAAGGGTTGCGGACGACCGCGAATTTACGCAGGGTGCAGAAGTCGCTGACATCGATGACCTGTTCCCTGACGGGAACACGCTCGCCGTGCGGTGCTTCAACGCTGGAGATATCGAATTCCGGCGTACCCGTACCAGCCTGCGCGATCGCGAGATGCTCGTACTGCCGGGCCGCGGGGCGCCAGTCGGGCGAGCGCGTCTCGCATGCCGGTTGCCTCATGCTCTCCGGCACACGTGCGCCACCGTCGCTGACTTGCTGAAGTGTGAGGCGGTCAAACGTCGTCGACCCCACCTGTCGGTAGCCCGCAGCGACGTAGTCAGCAACTACCTCCAACTCGTCTTGCAGGGCTGCGCCGGTTTCAACGGACTCGAAGCCCGACGTATCCACCCACCCGGCCTGTCCGATCGCGTTCGACACATCCAAGTACCGCTGGTACGCCTCCCCCGCAGGGGAGATTCTGCCCGTTCCTGCCCATCTGGAGGTCAAGCTCAAGGAGGGGGTGGCGCGGACGAAGTTCCCCAAAGTGGCGGACGACGGCAGCGTGACGCTTTTTGGCGACATGCCCGTGCGGACGGCCGTGCGGCACTACAACTGGGACCTGCCCAGCGAAGCCGTGACACTGGCAGGCCTGTTGATGGAACACCTGGGGCATGTGCCGGTGCAGGGGGAAAGTGTGAGCGTGGGCGGCCTGTTGCTGACGGTGGTGGATAAGCGCGGGCACAAGGTGCAAAGCATACGGGTGACGCCACAGCAGGATAATGAGATGAAGAGATGAGAAGATGAAGGGAAAAGGGATTTGGCTTTCCTGTATCGTCGTCCCCCTGCTGGCATTGGGGGCGTGCGGCCAGGAAGAGCGCAAAAGCGTGGATTATACGGCCACCGTGCCGGAGCTTGAATTAAACAGGCCGGTGGTGGGGGACCGGCTCAACATGGCGATGCTGGGCGACCCGCCAAGTTTGCTGCCCATGCTGGCGGCGGATACCGGCGCGGCGGAGATCGGCGGGAACATCTACCAGGCGATGCTCAAGTACGACAAGGATCTGAACCTGGTGCCCAACCTGGCCGAGCGTTACACGGTGAGCAACGGCGGCAAGACGCTGACCTTTAAGCTGAAGCCGGGGTTGAAATTCAGCGACGGGAGCCCCCTTACAAGTGCGGATGTGCTGGCGACCTTTGAAAGGTACATCGACCCCACGGTGAAGACGCCCTATGCGGGGGATTACCTGCTGGTGGAGAAGGCCAGTGCGCCGGACCCCCTCACCTTTGTGGTGACATACCCGGAGCCTTTTGTGCCGGCGATATCCAGCTGGGCGGGGCTGCTGGTACTGCCCAAGCACCAGATGGAGCTGACGGATGATTTTAACGAGACGGTGTTGAAGGACAAACCGCTGGGCAGCGGCAGTTATACCCTCACACGCTGGCGGCGGGGGCAGGATGTGCTCCTGAGCCGCAACGCGAGCAGCACGGAGGCGCCTTTTATTGCGCAAATCCGTTACCGCCTGATGCCGGACCAGAATACCCAGTTCATGGCGCTACGGCGCGGGGAGCTGGATATGGCGGACCTTTCCCCCCTGTCGGGTGATTTATTCCATATTTGATACTTTTTTTCTTAACCCAAGTCAGATAAGATTAAAGTGGATTAACTCATTCCACTTAAATAGGTGGAATTAGTTACTCCACCCGGATTAGGGCCACTTTGGTAACAGGTTGAGTCGAGGGAGAGTGGGCTACCCCAGATAACCTACCCTCCCTTAACCTAATCCGTTATCAAAGTAACCCTAGTGGACCTGCATGATAGTAGAGCGGCAGGAAGCGAATGAGGCATTGGGGTAGGTTCTTGGATAGATAACTCTCCTGTAGAGACCTTGTCTTCGTACTCATCAATACTGCCTGGGGTATAGGATTCAAACAAAGGAATGAAGGAGGAGTTTGATGCTGGTGAAAAAAATATTGACTTTCTACAAACACAGCATTACGAGAGATACAGACTCTCTTAGCTGAGGGATCATAGCACAAGAAACATTTTTGGTTAGGTGGGTAGCCAAGAAAAGCACACTGAGCATATTGAGCAGAAACTTTGGCACATTTGGGAGAGGGGACGTTGAACAAAGCATAGACAACCAAACGTGTGAAGATGGTCAAGATGTTTGCTATAAACACAAAAGTGAGGAGATTGATGTTGAAGTGTGGGAGATGGGAGGCGGTTGATGAGATGCATAATAGTAGAAATGACTTCAACTTAAAAATTAGAAGGAACAGAGGATTTTAAGAGCAATGTTTTGGCTACATCTAGTAAGTGAAGATTTTTTCCGTTCTACGACACAATTTTGTTATGGTGTATAATGACAACTTCGTTGTAATCTCTTTGGAATCAAGGAATTTTTGAAAACAATGAGAAACGTATTCACCGTCGAAATCCAAATGAAGAATTTTGATGCATTTGTAAATTTGATTTTCGATGAATGCCAAAAATTGCTTGAATACATCAAGGACCTCATATTTATCATGCAAGATATAAAATCTACGTGAATCGACTGTAATCATCAATGAAAGTGACAAAATATTTATGTCTGAGAGTGTGACAAAGTAAGGGCAATACCTCAGACGTTAAAATAAATTATCTCAAAACAAGAGGTAAATAGGCTAACAGAAAAGGAAGAACTTTACTTTTGCCCATCTTACAAATGTTGGGGCCCATGGCCCACTTATTTCAGCCCATGGTGGGTCACCCACATCATTAAGGTTAGTGTTAACCTTATGCAATTATTGGTGAATATATCTTCTCCCGAAGGAAGAAACCTAAAGAGGGGCACAAGAAGACAAATACAATAGATGCTCTTTTGAATTGTGTGACTTTTTTATGGCAATAGAAGAATAAATAATTAGGATGTAGACAGCGTGCTTTATTTTCTCCTAATTGCTGTTGTGTGAGTTATTTCGGGTCTATGGCAGCGTGCTGAGTGGCTTGGAATTTTTATGGGAATTTTTTCGAGTCAGAATCTATTTTTTGAGAATTTTTTAAAGTTAATATGGTTTTTTAAAAAAGAAAATAACAAAAATAAAAATAAAACCTAATAACCCCCCCATCACCATTCCTCTCCCTCACTCTCTCCTTCTCACTCTCTCACCCTCTCATTTTCTCTCCCTCTCTCCCTCAACCTCTTCAGTGGCCGACGGATGGCGGCAGTGGGCGAGATCAGGGGACGACGTGGGTTGCGAGTGGCAAGGACGGACGTGAGGAGCTGAAGGCAGTGGCGTGGCGTGGTGTGTTCGCGAGCTCGGTGTTCGATTCGTGCGAAAGTGGTGGTTTTTTGGTTGTTTTCTTTACAAGAGGTAGGGGGACGGATCCTAACTACCTTTCCCGTGTTTTCCCTTGTTCTAGTAGCATTTTGGGCAAAAGAGAGGGGTTTATTGCCTTTTGGGGGAAAATGGATGTTTGGGCCGTGAGCATGGATCGATCGACCATTTCTAGCCTAGATTGGGTTTTGAGTGTGCCGTGGTGATCAGGAATGGTTCCTCGTGTATTTTGGAGGTTTTTGAACCCAATGTGGGTGCGGCAGGCATGGGAATGAGCCTCCGGGGTTGCTCCCTAGAGGGGACACATTGTTGTGTCCAGCCCAGTTGGGTAGCCAGGGTGCTGGCCACCGAGGGGTGCTGGGCAGCCAAATGGGTGGCCGCCCAAGGTCAAGCCCTATTGGGTGGCCAGGGTAGTGGCCACCTAGTCCTGTGCTGGGCGGCCACTGGTTGGGCCACCCAGGCACTATAGCCCTTGATGCTAGGGGGCCAACCCTCTGGCCACCCAATCCTACTGGGCGACCAAGGAGCTGGCCGCCCAAGCCATAGTGTGGCAGCCATCACTATCACCGCCCAAGAATGTGGGCGGCCAGTGGGTTGGCCGCCCAGACCTAATGAGCCCACGACTTGGTTTTTTCGCATTTCGCATGAGGGGTGCTCCCAGTCTATGCCGTTTGCATCGACAGTCCATAGAGTAGCTACCCAGTCAGAGGTTCTTGGATTTTCTTAAGGTAAAGCTGCCTCGTGATACATTACATGTGTATGATGATTAGTGCGGATCGGTGGTACTCTAGTGGTTTCTGCTATTACGGCGAGTCCTCACTTTCAGAGATCCTTCCCACTAGATGTAGCTAACTTGGGCACGATTGTGCTTACCCACCTAGGAGTAGTGGAGGCTAGTACCATGTAGATGATTTTTAAGCTAGTTACCGGAGGGCCCCTTGTCTTTGTAGCCTAAGGCGCTGAACGGGGAAACGCTGCCCAGCTCTTTCAACCATGGGCCGGTGCTGTTGATCGAGGATATCCTGGATAACGGCAACGTCATCAAAGAGCTGCGCCAGATGTGCGCCGAGCGCCATGCGGGCAGCCTTATGACGGCGGCGCTGTTCCAGCGTGTGGGCAGCGAGATGCCGGCGGAGCATGTGGCGTTTACGCTCCCCAAAGACCTGTTCGTGGTGGGCTACGGCCTGGACATGGACGGCCAATACCGCGAACTGCCCGACGTGCATGGGCTTGAGGGGACGACGATGGCGGAGGGGCTGTGCTAAAAAGTAGCTAGTGGCTAGTAGCTAGTAAAGGGGCCTTTGGCCCCTTTTTATTGGGAGGAGTAAACGAGATTGCTTCGTCGTTTTGTGTAGGGGGCGAGAGGCATAAGACTTCCTCCTCGCAATGACGCCGCAACCTAGGCAGCGACCATGACCTGGTTGCGGCCGGAGTTCTTGGCCTCGTACAGCGCTTTATCGGCCGTGCGGATGAGGGTGTCGGCCTCCGTACCCGGCTGGCCGCATGCCACGCCGATGGAAATGGTGAGTTTATAGGGCGTGGCGTGGAAGCGTTTTTCGACCGCGAGGCGGATGCGCTCCGCCAGGATACCGGCGGCCTGGGCGTCGGTTTCCGGCAGGACCACGGAGAATTCCTCGCCGCCGAAGCGGCCCGCGCTATCGGTGCTGCGGATCTGCTTGGTGATCTCTTCGGCCACCTGGGTGAGTGCCACGTCGCCATCGGCATGGCCGAAAGTGTCGTTGAGTTTTTTGAAGTGGTCGATGTCGAGCATCAGGAGGCTGCAGAGGCGTTTGTGGCGGGCCTGGCGGGCGAGTTCCTCGGTAAGAATGCGGGCGAAGGTGGTTTTATCGTAGAGGCCCGTCAACCCATCGCGCGTGGCGACCTCGGTAAGATGGAGGAACTTGCTTTCCTCGATAAGGCCCACGCCCTTGAGCTGGCCCACCACGTTGGTGAGGAAATCGTGCGCGGCGACGATGAGGCCGGGGTCCCGCCCTAATTGGCCGGTGAGGGTTTGCTGGTGGGTGAGGATATCGCTCCACCACTGTTTGGCCTGCCGGGTGGGGAAGCTTTTGCGCGTGAGGGTGTAGAGCATGTCGGCGTAGAGGCTTTCGCCGCGCTCGGCCTTGATCTTATCGACCAAGGCCTCCTCCCGCGCCGAGACATCCCTTTTGCCTGCCAGGGCGAGGACGAGGCGCAGGTCCATTTCCGCCACGGTTTGGCCGGTAAGGTCCTCGGCCAGCGAGGTGGACAGGTTGGTTTGGGGCGATAGCATGCAAAGAGTATACGGATGTTGACAGACGTATCAAATAGATAAGTAAAGATTTCCCGATAATACTTTCCATCGGTTGACAATGTAACATATTCTCCAATGACGAGTTGAAACATTCTTAATTGCATCAATACCACATTTTTGCATCTCCTTCAACGAGAGTAGGTTGCTGTAAGGAAGAAGCTAATTAACTTGATGAGCACCTTTAATAGCATCATCACAAATATCATGGAATGGAGGAAAACCTTTTATTCTCTGAGCAACGGAAGCATTAGTGGGTAGAATGTTTCTGAAAAATTTTCAAAGAAACATTTGAATCTCGGAGGGAATCATTTTTGCTAGAGCTGGTTGCCATGCCTTCTTCCATATGGAATTATCCTGCGACGAAGATGGAGGGAGATCGTTCTGTCTGATCAATCTATCGTCAGATTTTGTGGTGAGATTCCCATCTGATGTCTAGATCCAACACATAGGTGAATCTTCGGCATGCATTCCTTCATCTGGTAATGAAATAGAAATAATCTGATCAGCTATTTCTTTATCTAAAATCCTCATAAACTAAAGGAGAGGTCCAAGAATTATCCGTCATAAGTTGATGAACTCGACTAGGAAGAGTACCTTAAGGTTTGGATTTAGTAAGGGAGAGCTTTTCGATTAAGGGATCCATTTGTCTATTTGCCTATTACCCCCTCTTAGATGGAATACCATTTAACGCTGATCACTTCATCTATCACTCCCTCTTAGATGATATTTAATCTAAGTTGAAGAAAGGGATAGACGATGGGTATAACTATTAGACGAAAGACCTAGACGTTGGGCTACTGGTAGGCGACAAGAGATAGACAGTGTATTGGGAATAGACAGAAGGATTGGACGAAGAACAATAAACTATTGAATGACAAGTTTAGCCAGAAGGGTCATCTAATAAGGGAACTTAGATGATGGCGAGGACATAACAGAAGCATACAATGAACTTGAGGCTTTGTCAGGAGTAGTCGATGACTGATGATGTTTGACTCTCAACAAATGGACGACGTACAAGAACATATGATAGTTCAAATGATAGGTTAGACAATGAAGGATTTAACAATGAGACTTAGATTTTAAAATATGGGCTACATAGTACACAATGCACACAGTTGACAGTGCAAGATCTTCCAGAGATCTAGGGCATGGAGTCGAAGCCCTGAAGATGTGATAGGCGTGGAAGACTAGTCAAGAAATTTTTGTCAAAATTAAATAGAATATATATTTTGTAGAGACTATCGGACAAAAGAGGAGGATAGTAGTCTGACATGTGTAAGATAACTCACAAAAAGGTGGAAGAAGGTGAGTGACAAGTGCACGACATACATAATAAAAT
>JANBPO010004963.1:0-18379 GCA_024336825.1 Amorphophallus titanum | reverse complement strand
TGCATAAGAGCGAACACAAGATGGCGATTAAGCTCATTGTACGTGATATTTCATTGCTCTCATATCTAAGTTCAAAACTGCATGAAATGAGGTAAATAAACCTCAAATGGATGCTACATGATGATTGAGTCAAGGCCTTTTCAATATGATTGTGATTTATGGGCTAATAAGTTGTTTTTACAGAAGAAACTAGTTTCAGTCGACCAATCCACTGAGTTCGGGTGACCGATTTTGCCAGAAGCTAGAACTCTGAAAAGTTACAGAGTTTGGTCGAACAACAAAGCATTTCGATCGACCGATTTTCCCAGCAACCAAAGGTTTGGAATTTCTTAGAGTTCGATCGACCGACAGACAATTTTGGTCGACCGACCCCTGCTAAGCCACAATTGTTGACTTTATGCATTCTACAATGTGGGCAAGCCTTTCTTTTGGACTTTTGAGTCCACGAGCCTCCAAATCTGCCAGAAAATGTGGGAGGCTGTCTTGGCATCTCCCTTGACCACCCTAGGCTATATAAAAACACCTTATGGGTTAAGAAACCCTAATCAACAAAAAGGATTCAAGGGAGGCCATCAAGAGAGGTAGAAAGCTGCTGCAAGAACCTGTGTGAACAGTACTCCGTCCAACCATCCTTCATCAAGATTCAAGCATTTCAAGATCATTTTGAAGCAAAAGAAGTTATGTTTGACTAGAGAATTAAGAATCAACTCTTGGATCTGCATCATTCAATCAGGGGGAACCTAGATCTAGATCTCTCTTTTCGTTTCTTCCTCTAAATTATTTTGAGCTTCAATTGTGTAATTTTCTTTAATCTTTGGACACTAAGTGTGTGTGGATCTACTTAGATCCATGTGTGTGTGTGTGTATTGGTGCCTTCGCATCATCGTAGGAGTTTTGAACTCCATACGAGTGTGTGTGTGCATGCTTTGATCTTGTAATTATCTACAAGCTAGTGTGTGGATCCTCACAGATCGTTAGGGGTGGACGTAGGTTGCAAGTGTTGCATCTGAACCACCTAAAAATCACCATCTCTTATGTGATTTGGTCCATTTCTTCTACCCCCATTCTGTGTAATCGTACGTGTATATTACTTCCTCTGCTTTTTATCATTCAGATCTAGCACAATCGATTATTTCTGTAATAGATTTTTGGTATATCGAAAGGTGAGTTTGAACTGACAAGGCTAGTTTTGTCAGGACGATAACACCTTGCGTGAGCAGGATCTTTGGATTCATACCTCCGCCTAGTACCGAAGACTATTGTGTACGATAGATTGTGAAAGATCTAATCTTAAGTATATCATATCTGATTTCTAAATTGCTACTTCATCATATCTGTTGATCTCAAAAAATTGAATAACTTTGGTGAAGGGCACATTTTGAATAGAGGAAAGGAAGGGGATGAAAAGGGGTTGTGTTCAGGACTGCGCAGTGAAAGAGAGTCGAATGCTTAATGGAAGCCGGACTAAATGGGCCGTAATTCGAGTTGGAAGGCTAGAAAAGACCAAAAACTGATGAAACAACTCCGAGGGCTCAATGGAATCATGATCTCTAAGGCTCAAAGGGAATGAAACAATGAAATGGACTCAGAATCCATCCAAGGAAGGCTCTAAAATAATGATTAATTCAGGACATCAAAAATGATGAATAAGATAAATGACGTAACTTGCGAGCTAAAAATGGGTGTCAACAACCTTGAGTCACCGCACCTTGGTGACCTCAAATTCAAATGTCGTCGGCTTGGGACGGCCCATTACTAAGAATATTTTAACCCCAAACTCATTAACTATCAAGCCCGGGATGAACGACACATCACATGGCCCAAAAAGGGGAACCTGGACTGAAAATTGGAATCACACGGCCCAAAAAGGGGAGCCTGGATTGAAAGTTGGTTGACCATCCCACAGGGTCGGTCGACCAACAACTAGGGTCGACCGACTGACCTACTCTGGTCAGTCGACCAGTGCACTGGTCGGTCGACTGACCAAGCACATTGGTCGATGATGCAGGCACCCTACTACCTGCACTGCTGTTAGGTGGACCGGTCGACCGATCCGATCGATCGGTCCACCGATTCCAGTCGGGAACTGATGGAACCCCACTGTGGGGTGCCCATCCGCACCCCATTCGACCCCGATCAAAGGGGAAAATATCGAGGACCTGACCCCAAGTCTCAAACCACCCAATGCATGAATTTAAACAAGAAAACACCGCCCGATCTGGCAGAAATCGCCACTCGTCCCAAAACATATATTTTTCCTTAACAAAAAGAAACCAGCTCTTTCTCGCTCAATTAGGCTTAAAATTGTGATAAGATCAAACAAGAAGGGTAGGAATTTGTCCCCCTACCTCTTATGAAGAAACCATGAAGAATGGACACCGATCCAAGCTCAAAACACCGCGATTCCTGCGACCGGTTCATGAAACCCGCAAAATGCCTCACCGCATTCCACCGCCCAACGCTTGCTCTTGTCCACACTGATCGTCGCCCACACTGCACTGCTACCTCGCCTCCACACCACCGTTGGCCACCGGGGGTGAAGGAGGAGGAGAGAGTGAGAACGTGGCAGAGAAAGGGAGAACGGGAAAGTGGGTGAGGGAGTGTAACGAGAGAGGGATAAAAGGAAACGGGGAGGGGGGTTATTTAAAAGGTTTAAATGGGAATTTATTTTGGGATTTGAACCATCAAGCAAATGAGAATACACCCATGAGAGAAGTTCAAACTAAAGATGTGGACATCAGTTGACCGAAAAAATAATTTGGTCGACCAAAATAGACAGTGAGTGAAATTGAAGACAGATAAGCAATTTGTTCGGCCAAACAAAGAATCCATGACATATGCTTCCCCTGAATGTATGCATGAGCTACAAATCAAGAAATATCTGAATCAAGAGATAGCATTTGTAAGGATCAAATGTATGCAGATAGAGATCAAACCTAATTGAGTATATGAGCAACCTTTCAGCACATGAACAAATTCTAGAGTGATACCATGTGAATGCATTCATATCAAGTAGTCTTTTTGAATTTTCAACATGAATTGCATGCAATCAGTTTTAAAGTTAGTACATGCATGAGAACACAGAAATGCACATTACTAAATAATAAAATGCAGGAATTCCCATTTTCTGAATGCACTTCAACCATCAAATATAACATGAAGATCATGTAGGGGATTAATCTAACCAAATATACATGAGGCACAAAAGTTACCTTGACAGACTCCCCCTGACTTTACGCATTGTATGACTGAACTCAGACTGTAGCATATACACTGAAAACTATGCAGGGAGTTTAATGTTTTATGCTTATGAACATCTAGATTATTTTATGTGCAAATTTTGACCCACGGTACAGGACGGAGGACTAGCCTCTACACATGATATGAGTTTCCAGACAAACATAACCTACCCTTCTCCTAGTGTACCAATTTATATACCATCGGGTCATGCATGACAATGTAGTGCAAATGCAGTTCTATATGCATCTCAAATGTTTGGATGACAATTTGCTGAACAGATATGTGTGAGAATGAATACTATATGCAATAGATTTTCAGTGATTGTGTGTGGGAATGGATTTTTATTTATTTATTAATTTATTGGTTTATTCATAGGTTTATTTACGTAGGCATGCCAGTCACTAAGTGACAAGTTTATTATGTGATCCGTCAGACTGATCAGATGAAAGTGAATGATCGTGTCGGGACCCAAAACCCACCGCACCATAAAGGCTGCGGCGTTAATTACGCCCCTCCGAAAGAGGGACAACCCTTGATTAATCGTCAAAAATAGAATGACCATGGGACCGATAGAATATGTGAAAGATGCGGTTGTCCATGCAGGCACACGATATGGTAGTATTTATTTATTAAACGGACTCTCGGTACCAGGCAGAGAACTTAGGTCTGAAGACCTCCATCACGCATAGTGAAAGCCTCTGGCCGAGCATAACCTGACTTTTCGCTAATCACCATTTGATATATCGAAAAGTCAGATCATACAAGCATGCATCAAGGGTAACCCTTCGATGTGAAAATCCACAAGGGCGCATTGGAAAAAGCTAAAGGGGGCCAGTTCTGGTGAAAACCCACAAGGGCAGTAGAGCTGGTAAAGAGAAATTTTTTTTCCTCTCTACTCCTCACTAATGAAAGCCGTCAACCACAATATTTCACTGATGGCGAGCTCAGCATCACTACACAACAATGGTGGCCACTGCAGATTTGATTAAAAATCCACTCAAAAAAATAAATAAAGAAATATAAGGCATGACGTAGGATGAAAATGGAGGGTGATCGCCAGAGGGGTTACCTCAAATGAATGTGGGAGATTGTGGGCGGCTTCCTTCTCGTCCAATCGGCCGGCCGATGGAGAGAGTCTTTCTTCTTGATTACCCTTGCAAGAAAGATGAACACTAATAAAAGAAATGGATTAGAAACCAAGGTGTAATATCAAACTCAAATAAAACATGCAACGTGAAAATGATATGGTGATGAACACACCTGTCGGGCGCCGGCCCTTTAACCCTTATGCAAAGGGAGGGAGGTGAAGATATGATGATATGAAGAGGTAAACAAGAGATAAAGCGTGCAAGTGTTGCACTGAGTGGAGTTCTCTCAACGTGGTTGAGAGGAAAGGGGGGATTAAAACACAAATGATGCATGCATGCGAGAATGGACTGATGCAAAAAAATAAAAGCAATGGAAAGGGGGGGGGGTGAAAAGAGCCTGTGGGTTGATCTCCAGAGATGGCCTTGAGCGCTCGGGAGGAAGACTCAAACGAATGGGACTTTAAACGTGTAGGAGCTCTTCCCCCTTCAAATCAGAGACCGACGGCACCTTCCCATAGCAAAAATGAAGTTCGGCCCTGAATCAAAGGGTTCTTATAAGGGAAGAGTTCATGGGTTTCAGTTCCAGGAATCATTGGGGGAATTGTTCTTTTTGAAATGAAATAAATATTGGAAAGAGTCCTCCGCATCTTGGAAAGTCACCAGAGTCTTACCCAAACGGAGTAGACCGCAAAACGAGGAAGGAAAGGGGTTGCAGGTGAAGTTGGGCGGTTGTAGAAAAATGACGTCCAACGCTATGGACGTTTATAAAATAAACGTCCACTGTGCCAAATGTTCATTAGCAATAAAAAAGCCACGAAAATCTCTCAGAAAAATGACGTCATGCATTGTTGACGTTTATAAAAATAAACGTTGACTATGACAGACGCTATTTAACAAATCAAATAAGGTAAGTCCATTATTTCCAAAAATCAATAAAGAATGCGCGTCTGGCCTTGTAGACGTTAATTAGAAAAAAAATGCATTTTAACTGGACTCAAAAAACCCAAGAATGAGTGAAAATAGGCTCAATGGTCTGTACGTGGAGTGATGAGGAAGAGGGCACACTCAGCACTTCCTCAGGTAGGTTTCTCCTTTTTCAGCTCCTACATTGTGTTCCTTTCGATCCTCTCATTATCCGTGGATTGTGTCCTCGATAAGGCTAGTCATGTTTCCTTTTCCTTCCTTAGTTTAGTTCTCCAGACATGTCTCATCCTTGTCAATCATTCCAGGTGGTTAGTTCGGCATTTTCGGAAGAATTCCTGTCGCTCGTTGGTTGTGACGGGTGTCTTTTGCCTTGATGCATGCTTATCAGTTCTCTCCGCTTCATCTCTGCTTCATCTCCATTTCACGTCGCTGTCGCTTTCGCTCCATCTCATTTTCATTTCGCCTTCGCATCACTTTCACTTGCTCCCTTGCAAAGCGGACATCAAGGATGGGCATCTGTTGACACCCGTTTTATGACCAATGAGTTGGGTCATTTCTGTATTCATTCTTTATGATGTCCCGAGTTATTCACCACTTATTGGGCCATGTTGGTCAATTTTGGGGCTTATTTTTATGAGTCACTCTCCCTGGTTGGGTCTCGCTCCTTGTTTTTACATTGCTCGGAGCTTAGTGGGCTTTCGTTTCCTTTTGCCACAACCTTGCCCATAGCGATCTATATTACGGCTATTAGCCACGGTTGGCAGTCTAATTTTAGACCGTTTGAGGTGGCAAAGTCCTAGTTTAACTCCGTTCTTATCTTTTACTGGACGACCAGCCCATGCAGTCTATCGCACGGCTGTTAGTGGCGCTCTAGCGGTCCATTTCTAGACCGTTTGTATGGCCGAGAGTCCTTATCGTGATTTCTTCTCCCGTTGGTCTTATCTTTTACTGGATGATCGAGCCATGTGGTCTATTGTTAGACCATTTTCCATTCCTTGCGGTCTATCAAACGACCGTTAGTGCAGATAGAGAGTCCTACTATGACTGTTCTTTCTCTGCTACGCCGTGGTAGGATTAGAGTCATTGTTTGATGATTTCTCTCTATGTAGAGATCCTCATAAGCTTCTATTTGTTTTTGTGGACTCTTGGGATTATTATCTTCTAGAGTTTGCTAGGCTCTGGCCTATTTTTGTGCTAGTTTATCTCCAACTCATCCAGAGGGTTTGGGGGTCTATAAATAGAACCCTTGGCTTCATGGCTAGAAGAGGAGATTTCTAAAGCTTACGTCGAGGTGCTGCTACTTCCTGGAGCGAGTACCAACCAGGGAGAAGTTCTTTTTGCGTCCATAAGGCTTCTGGTCCAGGGAGACGCACGACGTTGCACGGAGAGCATTGCGAGATTGGACCAGTAAGATCCGTTTCTAGGATTCTGCGTGACAACGCTGACGGTGGCGGTCTATCGCGAGACCACCTTCTGGGGCCGAGAGTTCCACCCAGGCTAGCCTTTCTCTTCTATCAGTGGTCGAATAGAGTCCTAAACCCCAGGTTTTCTCTGGGGATTTTGATCCTCAGAAGGTTCTGATCGATTTTGGAGATTGTTGGCAATATTATCTCCGGGATTTACTGGGTTTCAGGATTTATTATTTGCATTTATCCCTCCAACTCAGGCTAGGGTTTTGGGGGAACCCTTGGTCTTGTGCTCGTGAGGAAGAGATTTCTAGAGCTCGTGACGAGGTGCTGCTACATTTTACAGTGAGTCTCAACCAAGGATAGTCAATTTTATGCGTCCTGGGGTCGTCTAGTCCATGGAGTAGTTGTTTCCTTGAGTCTTTTGTGTTAGTTTTCAAGCACTTTTGTTCATCTTTGCATAGCCATAACATCCATTTCTCCTCTTGTTTCTTCATTCTTTTGCGTTCATTCTACATTTATATACATCCTCCTATCGTTTCCACGCCCCACAGGGGTTAAAAAACCACCACCCCTAGGTATTGACCCTTCCTTTTATGCATATTTGTCATCGTTGCTTTATAGATATTGCACGCCCCGGATCTAATTGGATTGTTTCCTATTGCTTCTACTTTCTCTTGTAGGTCTACAACACTCCTAACATGAGGCCCAGCCCTTCTGGGCCGCCAGAAGGGAGGAAGGATCAAGTTCCCACGTTGGATTTTTTTGGTGCAAGTTGCGGTCGGCATCAAACCATCGTCTATGGTTGTGGCCATACGGCGATCGTTTCTTACATATAGTAGCCTCAAGGAAGGCCGTCTATTACTCTGCAGTTGGGTTTCTTTCCCGCTTGCGAGTGAGCCTTTGCTCCACCTTTTCCTAGGTACGTAGTGCAGTCTTTTCTGTGTTACAGGCCTTGGTGGCGATCACACATCCTTATTTTGGGTATTCATCACCTCTTTTCCATTAGTTGTTGCTTTTTCTTTTGATTCCTCCACGCCTACAGCGTGTGTTTATTATCACTTCATTTGCACCCTTGTTCCACGCCCACGGCGTGTGATTTAGCATTGTTATTTTACTTTTTTTATTCATATCTGAGGTGATATTCCCATAGATTTCACTAGTTCATTCTATTACTTTTGTGGAGGTTGCACTTCCATATATTTACAATTCTGAGTAGTTTCTGCTATTATCGATTCGGGGCTTGACGAAACTGGTATCAGAGCCTAGGTTTTGTTAAAACCCTAGGTCTTGACTATAGGTTGCCATAAGTGGTAGGTTCATTCCTATTATTACCTGGTGAGATTGGTTAGAACCATAGATTAAGTGCTAAAAATATCATCGAATCCCGATGAAGCTAAAAATTGGATGGACGAAATGGATTGGATATTCAACATCATGCAATGCACAAACTGGGAGAAGGTCCTTCTAGCCACCTTTCAACTCACAAAAGATGCACGCACATGGTGGAAGGCTACTTCGGCCCCTTTACAAAAATAGACAAATCACTTTGGCGGAATTTCTTGAACTATTTCATGCAAAATATTTCTCCGAGCATGTCAAGGAGAGGAAGGCCGCAGAATTTGACTCCCTTTGAAAAGGGATGATGTCTATGGCAGAGTATGAACTCCAATTCTCTCGCCTTGCTCCTTATGCTTTGCATCTAGTCAGCACGGATATTTTGAAGGTGAATCACTTTATGGACAGATTGAGGCCCATCTTTATTCAACAACTTAGCCCGTAGAATATCCGGACCTACAACGAGATGGTCCAACAAGCCCGTTTATGTGAAAGGACCCTTGAGGAGGTCAAAAAATTCAAGGGTAAGGGAGTCGAATCTAACTAGAAGCATCATAAGAAGGGAAAGAAGGAAGAGAAGTTCTACATCATGGGCACTTACAACTCTCGTGACAATAAGAAGTGGCCCCGTAATGGCAATGGTAATAGTAAGAATAAAAAGGCCAAGGAGGAGGAAAATTCTAGCAGGTCGGATTCGAACTATTCAAGTGGCGAGTCTGAGAGTGAATGAAGAATGGAGTGAAGCCTAGTGGTGTCTTAGCTAGTGTCATGTTATATAATTTTCCCTTTATTGAGTCAAGTGTGTCAAAGAGTCAAGTCGATGATTGATGTAAACTTTTACGGTCATTATTCAATAAAGTTAGATTTTTGAGTATAATCTTGTGCAAACCTCTTTTATATGGATGTATTATAACACTCTACTTATATTGCTAGCTTGAGGCGTATTGTCGACTGTCCATGTTCCTGATATTCTTCCACTGAACATACATCTCGGGACGTGACAGTTAAGTTGGTATCAGAGCTTAGGCATAAGTAAGTCCTAGAAAAAATGTCATGTCATAGGCTAAGTCTAAGGATAAGGACCCATACCTATGAATTAGGAAAGAAATTTTCACACCCATGTAAGAGTTGGGTAGAGCCCGAGATGAGATAGTTATTTAGAAATTGTCTCTAGGATAACCCCTTTAAGTTCCATATAAAGACTAATTAATTAATTATGTTCTCAGGCACCATATTCTCACAATGGCTCAACGTGTAAATTGGGATGAGATGCAACAAAACATTGTAGGCCTCACTCAGGCTCTACGAACCGTGGCACAAGCCGGCGTGAGGGCAAGTGCTGGAGATTTACATCAAAAATTTTGGAGTTTGAACCCTCTGTGGTTCTCTGGATCATCGAATCCCGATGAAGCTAAAAATTGGATGGACGAAATGGATTGGATATTCAACATCATGCAATGCACAAACTAGGAGAAGGTCCTTCTGGCCACCTTTCAACTCACAAAAGATGCACGCACATGGTGGAAGGCTACTTCGGCCCCTCTACAAGGCGGCTTGCACATTCTGTGAGAAATTCGGTGACTCGATCGAGGAATGCTAGGAATGCCTAGGGGCATGTTTACATTGTGGAAGTCGGGAGCACCGCACTCCGGATTGCCCTCTCATGAAAGAGCAACCTTCTAATGGCCGACGCAAATGGTAGGCTCATCTTAATGTCATGTTGGATGAGGAAGCACCCAAAGATGATGGGTTAATGGAAGTTACCATTCACATTTATTCACATCCTGCTTTCATACTATTTGATACTGGTGCTTCTCATTCCTTTATTTCCGCTGCTTTTGCTAAAACCATGCCAGTTTCACCTGATCCTCTACCATCTGACCTAGCTATCATAACATTCTTAGGTCCTGGAACTAAGCTTACAACCCACTATCCAAATAGTGAGGTAACAATAGAAGGTCATAATCTCCCTGCAAACCTTGTATGTCTTGATATGAAAGGCTACGATACCATCTTAGGCGTAGATTGGCTTATTGATCACCATGCCGATCTCAATTGCTGAAACAAGAGAATTTCCTTCCACAAATTGGATCTTCAAAAATTTTCTTTCCTTGGTATCAAGTATAGGAAGCATCCTGCACTCATCTCTTCTCTTCAAGCTTGCAAACTTATCTCGCAAGGTTGTGAAGCTTTCTTGCTTCTGTGATGTCACCGAATTCAAAGAAATTATCATCGAGGAAATTCCCATTGTCTGAGAGTTTCTCGATATCTTCCCATTTGACATACCCGATTTACCGCCTGAAAGGGAAGTGAACTTTTCTATTGAACTCGCTCCTAGAGCAGCACCTATTTCAATAGCTCCATATAGGATGTCCCCCACAGAACTAAAAGAGTTGAAGAAGCAACTTCAGGAGCTACAAGACAAGGGCTTTATTTGACCTAGCACATCCCCTTGTGGCACACCAATCCTATTTGTCAGGAAGAAGGATGGATCGCTCAGACTATGTATTGACAATCAACAGTTAAATCAACTTACCATCAAGAACAAATATTCACTGCCGCGTATCGATGAGGTATTCAATCAAATCTCTGGAGTGGAATATTTCTCCAAGATCGACCTCAGGTTGGGTTATCATCAACTAAGAATTAAGGAAGAGGACATTCACAAGACTGATTTCCAAAGCAGATACGGACACTCTGAGTTTGTGGTGATGCCACTCGGGCTAACCAATGCCCCGACAACTTTTATGCAACTCATGAATAATGTCCTCAGGCCTTATCTCATCGGATTTGTGGTCATATTTATTGATGATATCCTCATTTATTCCAAAACTAAGGAGGAACATGAAGAATACCTAAGAATAGCTTTTTAAATACTAAGAGAACATGAACTCTATGCAAAGCTCAACAAGTGTGAGTTCTGGCTAAAGGAGGTCTCATTCCTTGGCCATATTATTTCTAAGGAGTGTATTGTTGTAGATCCTTCCAATATAGAAGTTGTCAAGAATTAGAGCCGACCAACTATTATATCCAAAGTTAGAAGTTTTCTTAGTCTAGCTGGCTATTATAGGTGATCCATCAAGAGGTTCTCAAAGATCATCGTCCCTTTCACCAGGGTCACCAGGAAGGAAAACCCTTTTATATGGTCGAAGAATTGTAAAAAGAGTTTTCTAACTCTTAAGGATCATCTCACCACTGCTCCTGTATTAGCACTACTTGTGGAAGGTGGTGGAAGTAAAATCTACACGGATGCATTTGGCATTGACCTTGGATGCGTCTTTATGCAACATGGGAAAGTGATTTGCTATGTCTCGAGGCAGTTGAAGTGTCATGAGGAGAACTGTCCCGTGCATGATCTAGAATTGACTGCTGTCATTTTCACCTTGAAGATTTGGCGTCATTATCTTTATTGGGAGAAGTTCACTATATTTTCAGACCATAAAAGTCTGAAATACCTTTTTACCCAAAAGGAGCTAAATATGAGGCAGAAAAGGTGGCAGGAGTATTTAACAGACTTTGATTTCTCTATTCAATACCATCCTAGCAAAGCTAATGCTATAGCAGATGCTCTCAACAGGAAACCTATGGCGACTCTTGCAAGCCTCAGTAAAGGTATGACTTATCTTATAGAAGAATTTTCTCACTTGAATCTAGATATTGATGTAGAAGAAGAAGGTTGTATCATTGCGAAGCTGGAGAAGCTAGGACTCTCGGGTAGTGCTCAAGGCCTACAGACGACGAGGAGGCATGCCGAACCTGAAACAAAAAGGGATGAGCCTCATCTCATTGGCTCAGTAGGGATCCTGTGGATCTCCATCACAACGAAGTGTAACAACAGAGCATCAAGTAATAAGATGTAAAGAACAGTAAAATAGGAAAGACAATAAGGCAGCAGGAATCGCACTGTGAACACACAATAACCATGCTAATCCAGTAACTGTCGGAAGCCTGCACAATGGTGGGATACCTCGAGTATCCAACATAAACCCTGCTGAACCCAATTCTCGTAATATAGGCCACAGAAGGCCAGACCATAATGACATGTCTCATGGGACCTCTCCTAGAGTACACTAGGGCTAGGACTAAGCTCCCTAGAAAACCCTCACTCGACGACGAGGGAGCAGGTTTACGCTGTCGGGACAGGACTCTCGAGGACAACAAGGAAACTACGTTTCGATCACGAGTAAGTAGGACAATGAGCTGCCAAAACACTGAACCTCATCAGTAAAAAATCTGAAATGCTACTCTCAATTGACAGGAGCACTACCCCACTAGTAGCAAGACCAGAAGCATATACCGACAACTTAAACCACAGCCTCAGGTGTCTCCCTACTCACCCCAAGCGAAAACTGAGACACAATACACAGTACTATAGAATAAGGACTAGTTGAGGTTGCACTTGTCAGCACGTGTCTAACCCTCCCAACCACGTGTGCACACACAGACTATCTACTCTAGCCGATATTCCCCTCCAATCAGACTCTGGATGCAAAGGTAAGGGGCCCTAAAGTAACCAGCTTAAAAACTGTCTATTCGAGACTAGCCTCCACCACTCTGAAGTGGGCAAGCAACTACATGCCCAGGTGTAACAACTCTACTTGAAATTACATGAAATATTTGACTTATACATGCTTGCGTGAAATGGCCAATTCTATGACAATACTTACTACATGATTATTCTCTACTTGAATTTTTCTCTTGTTACCTTGTCTACTTGCTTTCCTTTACTCTCTCTCTTATTCATGTTCCATGTTTTGATTAGTTACATTTCTCGACATAGCACTGTAATGTTATCTAAAATGTTAAATATTTAAAGTTGCCTGGTATAGAGATATAAACCCTACTAAGCGGTTCGCTCACCCTGCGTTTTCGGTTAATGTTTCAGATAGTTCTGATGATGAATCTCAAACAAATGGAGACGGGCAAGAGTGAAAGAGAGACAAGTTTGACTTAGATTACTTAGGTTTAAATTGTTGCTCTTGCTAGAATTAAATATATTTGGATGTTATATTATGCCTCTTAAGGCTCCTCCATACTTAATTGCACATATCTATGATTGCATAAATTAATTTTACAAAATGCAACTCAAATAGATATTAAATATCTGTGGATACTTTCTCTTCATTTCTTCTTTTGTTTCCCATGTAGATTCTTGACTTGATCCACTTCTCCACAGGACCTTCACTAGTGGAATAATATGCATCTTTAACACTTACTCCTTCCCATCCAAAAAACTGACTAGTCTCTCCTTATAGGTTTGATCTGGTTGACTTTTCAAGTGCTCATAATATATGGCACAAGGTGCGTCTGGCACATATCTCCTCAATGTGGATAAATGAAACACATTGTGAATTCTTGATAAAGAAGGTGGTAAAGCTAGCTGGTAAGATAGCTCACCAACTCTCTTCAAGATCTCAAATGGCTCTATATACTTAGACTAAGTTTCCCCTTCTTGCCAAACCTCATGACTCCTTTGGTAAGAAAAACTTTTAAGAACACATCACCACCTACATTGAACTCCAACTCCTTTCTCTTATTATCAGCATAACTCTTCTGCTACTTTACGTTGTAATTAGTCTCCTTCTGATCAAGGCGACTTTCTCTGCACATTCCTGCACCATTTGTGGCTCAATCAACTTTCTTTCTCTCACTTCATCTCAACATATCTGTAGAGCTTGCCATATAGAGCCTCATACGGTGGCATCCCAATACTCAAGTGATAGTTGTTGTTGCCCGCAAATTCTATTAGTGGCAAATGTTCATCCCAACTTTCCAACCAATCCAAACTGTAAGCCCTCAACATGTCTTCTAGTGTCTGGATGATCCTTTTTTATTGTCTATTAGTTTATGGGTGAATGCTGAACTAAATTCAATTGAGTGCCCAATGCTCCCTATAAACTCCTCCAAAAACTCTGTTGTGAACCTTAAGTCTCGATCAGAATTGATTAACACAGCTATGCCATGAAGCTTCACGATTTCCCTTATATACAGGCTAGCCAAATTCTCCAATGACTCAGTCTTTGCAATCGCCAGAAATTGAGCTGACTTGGTGAGTCTATCAACAATCACCCATATAGAGTCATGCTTCTTGCTGGTCATTAGCAATCCCATCAAAAAATCCATAGTGACATACTCCCACTTCCATTCTGGCATGTCCATTAACTACAACGGTCTCGCTGGCTTCTAGTGTTCCGCGTTTACTTATTGATAAGTGAGACATTTGTTTACGAATTCAGCTATGTATCTCTTCATGCCGACCCACCAGTAATGTTGTTTCATATTCTAGTACATCTTCATGTTGTTTGGGTGTATAGAAAATTGAGATATGTGTGCCTCTGTTAATAGAGGTGAGCATAGTTTGGTTTGATTCGAGATAATAGCAAGGACAAGAGATAGAAATGAATGGGACTCGATTTGGTGAAGGATTCTAGAAGTTATCAACCTCAGAAGGGGCTCCCGGACGCGCAAGAAATAGAGTCCAGCGAGAGTTGGACTCTTCAGCCAAAAAATGGTCTGTTCTAGAAAGTGGAGAGTATCTCAAAAACAATGCAGAACTAGCGAAAGTTAAAGAAGAAGAAATTGTAGATAACGAAAAAGTAAACAACTTTCATGAAGGGAGTAAGATGAGAAGATGATCAGAAGATGGAGAAAATAGGGGGAGAAAAGAGAAAAACACTGAGTTCGCGGATGAATAGCGTAGCGTGCCGGAAAAATAGAAATAACTTGAAATCGATGGAGAACTGGCTAATGGCGAAGAAGAAGAAAATCTAGGGCTTTAAAAATGAACTACTTTTGTGGAGGGCACGTAATAAATAGAGGAATTGAAGGGGATGAAAAAGGGCCATGTTTAAGACTATGTAGCGAAAGGGGCCGATTTCTTGATGGAAGTTGACCTAAATGGGCCCTAAGTCGACTTGGAAGGTCAGAAGTTGATAAAATAAGCCCCAGGGCTCTAAGAAATCATGATCTCCGAAGTTCAAAGGCTAGGGAACAATGAAATGGCCTCAAAATCTATCCAAGGAAGGCTCCAAAATAATGGGTAATTCTAGACATCAAAAATGATGAACAAGAGAAATGACACAACTTGTGGGATAAAAACGGGTGTCAACAATATCATCCATTTTCATGCACATGCAATCATCAATCACATGTCCAAATTTTCCACAAGAGAAACAACATACAAGGGACTTCACATTCTTCTTATGCATGAGATTAAAAGCCTTTTGCTTATTGATAGGAGGTCTTCTTTATGCACATCATTTCTTCTCTTTCTTGCCTAGTAATTTTTTACGATGTGACTAGACTTTCCACAACGATAGCAGTATTGAGAGAAGTGCCCTTTGACTGAAATTTCAGACATTATTTTTTCGTTTGAAAATATTTTCTATTTTTTAAAGATGATTTTATTTCTGTAGGCATTTAGATCATCTTTTCTCCTTGCATTGCAGTCATCTAGAACGTCGCCATGCATACCACTATAGAAGCAAGAAACATTCATTCTTTTTGATGCAGAGAAATGTCTAGCAGAATCTTTTGCATGCATATTCAAACAAGTAGGTTCATTTTTCTGTTTTTGCTTGAATGCTTTCTTTTTCTTATTTTTGTTCTATTTTTGGGTTTTCTGAACATTAAGCTATCTTGGGGAAATTTTAGAGGTGCTCTCTTCTCTCGAGCTAGAAACAAAGGAAGTATACAATTTATTTTCCATGAGAAATAACAATAAAGTAGGCCAATAATATCAAGTTCAAACAATGCTTTTAGGGTGATAGTAACTAAGGTAAGAATGTACCAAAGTGAGAAAAAGAGATCAAGAATGAATTAATAGGATATTATGCTACGGAGGGATTCTGACAGCATAATAGTATAGTTATCAATTTTCAAAGTTCATGAAGAGGGGTAAATCCACAGCCCAAATATATGCGCAGATCGGGACGGCCAAATCAGTTCTAGACTGGCCCAACCAGGCCCAATTCGACCCAACCAGGCTGAGCTCCCCAAGTGATAGCCCCACGAATGGAACCACTTATCTTGAAGCCCAAACACACTCAGACCAGACCTTCCTTGGCGGCCTCTTGGCCTGAAACACTAAGTAATGGTCGCTCAAAAAAGCCCAATTGGTGCCCGAGCATAACCGTCACAATGCTTCCCACAACGCTCAAAAGGAGCCCAAGCACCCCACCAGGGGATATCTTATGCTCGGACCCCCTCTAGGCACGGTTTTATTTGACAAGGCATATCTCCTGGCGATAATCTCACTGTCGCTCGGAGAAAGGAAACTCAAAGGGATAGGGAAAAAGAAGGGTCCTCCTTTAAGACATAATGCCCCCTGTCCCTCCAGATACCCTATCTCCAGCTAGGAGAGTGAGCAGCTATATAAACTCCTAGAAAGCCCTCCAAGAAGGTAAGGTGATCTTGAGTATTCAACACCACACTCACTAGTGGAGAGCGATGACGTGCCCCTCACGTCTTCTCTTACTCCTATTCCGCCTACGCACTATCAGTTTGCTGACTTAAGCATCAGAGGGTTTTCCTCAGGGTACCAACCTTGGGCACCTCTAATTTGTTTCCTACCTTGTAGATCTCTCGTTCGTTGTGATGACGATAGGATCATGTGGCACAAGATCTAGCCCGAGACCACCCCTGTTCATCTGGCGCCGTCTGTGAGAAACATATGAAGAACCAGCATGGTGCGAAAAAGTTCCAATAGGAGAAATGCCGGTGACAAAGGAAAGGCACTGACGACCACAGAGGGGGAGCATGTGCCCAACCACTCCTCCATGAGCCCCCTTTCCAACCAACAAGCTAATGCCTTACCTCCGCCGCCGCGGGAGGACAACCCACCCTTGAGGCTCCCGATGTTTCTCAAAGCCTCAATGCCAAACTGGATACCCTCAATTACTTGATGAGGACCCACGTGGCCAAGGATGAGAGGTCACGGCAACCTCGGGTGGGTGGGGGGGGGGGCGGCCCCCCCGCGCCCGCGGCCGGGCACCGGGGGGGGGGGGGGGGGGCAGGCCCGACGGGGAAACGCGGGGAGGGGGGCATACACTAAGATTAGATTGCCTGCAGCACCAAGGTGGGTTCAAACACTAGTTTGGGGTCCTTGTTCCTTCCCATTTTGCTGAAGAGTTCCTAGAGCATGGTGTGCATTTAGAGGGTATCCCTAAAGAACTATGCCCCTGCCAAGGCCATACTCGAGATGCAACCCAACCTAAGAGAGAGAAAAAGAAGACAATTGGGGATAGGCCGAGTATAGGTTAAGAGATGTCAGGGTTCAACTCCCTTCCAGAGCATTGCCCCGGGAGATTCAGTCTGTTGTGCCAGGACTTTTATTCTATATTTTTGGACCTACCTTTATTTGAAGGCATACACGCGACTGGGCTCATGATGTCCCACGGGGAAACTGTAATGCCACTGTTGCCATGCCTTTTCTTTTGCAACATTTTCATTTGTTTACTATTTGGACTTGAATGATTTTGTATGATATTTTTTTTTGTAGGTCTTTGAGACTACCCCTATTTGAGACCTCCTTTCGTCGGGGAGTGCTTAGGTTGGTTATCTTGCCCATTCCACCTCTTGCCCCTACGTACACTTAGTCGAGCGGAGAAAAGAAAAGACCTTTGTGCATACCCAGGGTATGGCCAAAGCAACAACGATGTTGCTCTAGAGGGGATCAGCCATGACTCGCCGTGAAGTGAGTGGAAAACCCATGCAAAAAGGACACCCCCACTGATTGGGGAAAGAAACTGGACTCCCAGGGCGTAGCTATCACCATCCTGAGGTGCTGTAGAAGCAAACCTATTTTGACACCTAACTAAATGGAGACTCCTAAACCACTCGACCATGTTAAGGAAAATCAACACTATAACCTTGTGTAGGAATAACAGAAATAGCAACGATAGTATGTTCTTGCACAAAATAAAAGATACCTTGCAAATCCATATCGTGGAAACAACATCCTGAAGCAATCTTGATCAGTGAGCTTCATTATTCCTTACTTGACATGATAAAAGGTAAGGGACAACAAAGGTTCAAAGATTCCTTTGCACAGAGGAGCGACAGACACCAAACTGGATGAAGAATGATAAAAAGAAAAAGAGACGAGAGCTTGAACTATCTCGTTAAGGCACAGAGACCATGATAACAAGGAATCAGATATAAAATAAATAAAGATCAGCTTAGATCAAGGCAGACTTAAACCTCAAAAATAGCATGAAAAAGGCCGAAGACCCTAAAAGGGTGAGACAAAAAGAATAGAAAAAGCATGAGAATATTACTGCGGAGATGAGAAAGAAGAAGAATAATCATCTGACAGAGTCGGAGAAGAATCATAAGCAAAGCTAGGAAATTCCAGAGAAGAAGAATCAAGTGAAATTTTAACAT
>JANBPO010004959.1:0-37730 GCA_024336825.1 Amorphophallus titanum | reverse complement strand
ATATTTATATTTGATTCTTTTATATTTTGCCCATACTAGTTGACTCCCATGGAGATAGTCGTTATTCACACAAATGGCGACTTGAAGAAAGTCACTATTTCTTATGCTAATTGAAAATTGTTCCTCAAAAATTTGGGTTGCTACAGACTCCCTCACTCCAACCCGCACCAACATCCACCATACCTCTCGCAAATCCCTTACCTCCACCTAAGCCCCTCCTTATCTGTCCTACACCACCTCTAGTCACCCAGGCACTGCCTGCCCCTTCTAACCATGCTCCCACTCCTATTCCTCAAGCTTCCACTAACCTTCAGCCAATGCAACCCCTCATAAGGGTTCCCACTTCGGTCACTCCACCTCCAACACCCATCAATCCCGACATCACTTCCACATCTACCAATCCTCCACCTACCCAAAACCCGACAAAGGCACAGTCGTCACAAACTAGGGTGCTCTGCAGTGGACGAATATTGCACCGTGTGTTTTCACAACGGGATCAAGGGCCCGCACAGGGGCTAGAGGAGCAAGATTAATAATAAGAATCAATTTCGAGTATCCAATATGATCTATTAAAGCATCTGGACAAAACCCCGGCCTGGATTTCCATTTGGAATTGATTAAGAGATCCAGTGTTCACCAACCGGCTTTAAAGCAGTATCTATAAAAGGTCATGGTCAATGAAGACATCCTCGCTGAATAGATTACTTCAGTCTTAACTTCGGTTGGTGACCAACCAGCTATTGTCTTTCATGAGCATGAGTTATCTCTGAAGCCGGCCAGGAAGTATGCCATGTGCATCACCGTTGACATTAATAAAGTGGCTATTAAACAATGTTTGGTAGATACTAGAGCATCCATCTATGTGCTACCTCCCAACACTTTAAAAATGTATGCCATTCCAGACAGTCAGATTCGGCCGTCTACTATTACAGTCACCTCCTATGATAACACCAAGAAGTTGCCTCTGGGCATGATTACTTTGAAAGTCAGGCTAGGTCTCGTGTCAATTACAGCAAATTTTCATAATCTAGACATGGATCCAACTTTTAATGGCATTTTAGGCCATCCATATATTCAAGAGCTTGATGTCGTACCCTCTACAAACTATCAGTGCATAAAGTTTCCACACAAAGGGCGTATCATCAAAGTCACCAACATGCCCATTCTACCATCAGTTGATATACACTCTGCAACCTCAGTGCCCTCAATATGGCCAGCTAACAAGCCCTTATTATCAGTTTTATATCTTGTCGATCTGCAGTATGACTTGTTAAGGCTATAGGTTTCACCATCGGCTTCAGCACCAACACCACCCCTACCTTCAAAGGGGAAGAAGAAGCAATATAACCCATAAGACACACCTATACAAGCCAATACACACTAATCCATCCCATTAGCCCTTGATGTCCCCATCACACATAATTTGTAAATTCAATGGCTCCGGCTCAAAACCCGTGAGAATCAGTGGCCTTCAGATTAGCAAACCACCCAACGGCGATCTGGTGCTTGAATCGTATCGCCAAACAATCCAACAAGAATGGTTCCTCGCGAAACTCCCACTTCAATGAGGCCAAGAATAGGGCAAATGATGGCTTCTCTCGGTGCACATTATCGGTTGACAAATACCACTTGGCAAGGATGAATTCTAGGGCTCTCGTTAACATTCCCTGTGCCGGAGTCAACTTTAATACCCCAGTTATGGCACCCACTTCCAGGGTTCTTCGGAGAAGTATATAGGCTCGCCCTTCACTACCAAGTCTTCCATGCTATCTCGGCCATGGAGGATACTCTGCTCGGCCACTCGGACTACATGGATATCCCTCTTGCCTAGAAGATTGAAGGCATGAAGAAAAGACAGAAGGTGCTAACCCTTCAAAAAGTCAATTTTGTAATCCCAACTGTAGTCAAACTCGAAGTGGCTACTATTTGAAAGTGTTAGCCACTCGGTGTCCATCGTGTCAATCTTTGAATCAGAGGAGTCGGCCACTGCTGCAAGGCGATCTCGCCCTTAGTCAAGTTCATTCATGTTCTGCCAGGTCACAACTGGCCTTGTTGATCCTCTAGATGGAGCACCGGCCTTCTGCGCAGTTGCGGAGGGAGCTGTCGAAGTCATTATTATATCTGTAACAAAGATAATGAAATCAAAAAAACACTTCTATGGATAGAAGAAATGTTCTGAAGAAATTTCGGTAGAGTATCCCCTTAACCAGGAGCATGCCAAATACAACATGGGAACACGTCCACACACTAGGATGAGACGGTCCCTAAAAACAGAGCCATAGGTGATACACCTAGGCCGAATGGACACCAAGGAATGTTGGTTCCGAGGGCTAGCCTAGTAGGAACCTCCTCAGAGCCATGAAGTGAGAAGGGGTCTGCAATGAGGCTCGTCCTCACCACCACACCACCATTGTCAAGGGAAAGAGGGAGTGCTCGCTACCTCTATGGCCCTCACCGTGCTCCAAGAAGAGGGAGAGCTCGCCGCCTCTATGGCCCTACCCATGCTCGGAGAAGAAAGAAGGGGAAGGAGAGAAAGTGCTCGTCACCACTGCCCTTGCCATCCACAGAGAAGAGAAAAAGGAGAGGGGCCATCGCCAATCACCTTGCCCAGAACAGGAAGAAGTCGTTCGCCTTTGCCGGTTGTAGGGAAAGAAACCCAGAGAGCCCGCAGCGGTCATCGAGAAGGAAAGGAAATAGGGGTAGGGTTTTCAAAAAACCATTCGAATAGGTTAAAAAGGAGAGAGAGGGGGAGATGAGTCAGCGAATACCCCCGCAGACTCACCGGCCCGCAGGAAGTGATCCCCCCACGCTGCCTACTCACCGGCCCGCATAATGGACACCGACTCAGCAAATGTCCTCAGTGCTAATTCAACTAGGCAATGCCCTCTGTGCCGACTCATCAGGGATTAAACCCCGGTGCCGACTCACCCCAGTCAAAGCCCGCATGCCCCGGCGCTGATTCACTCCACTCAAATCCTGGTGTTGACTCATAGGAGCTAGGGCTGCTCACCGACTCAGCCTAGTGTAATGAGCTTTCGAACAAAGTGGGCCCCACTTTTAATAGCCATGATGAAACAAACACATTCTTAGGCCCCGCACTGCTTGTCCGTCACTCGCGACACCCACGACTAGGGGGCATTTGTTGACATCTAAAATATTGCTATACGATAATCACGCTCCAGGCGAGAAGAAGCCAAAGAAAATTCCAAAGAAGGGTCCTCTCAGACTGCTGAAGCCTCAGGTCAATTGACAAGAGCATCAGGGACACCGCAACTCATCATCTTGGGATGTTTGGAAGAAGTCTACAACAAACCGACAATGTCGTATGGCCTGTCAAAATCAACAAACACAACAAACCGGCATTGACTCAGTCGTGCTGATCAAACCCCCTACCTCATCCGATCAGGATAGAAATATGCCTGGTGATCCACCACCACCTGATAAGAAACCCTCTCGAGGTGAAGAAACGCCCCCTAGTTCCTCAAAACAAGGTGCCGAAGGCCATGTTAGCAAAAAACCCAAGTGACCCGACTCGGATACACCCTTTTTATCGAAAAGGTCCGTAAGCGACTGAAAGGCTGCCCTGTCAGGGTGAAAGTACTCCGAGTGATGACCCACTCGACGAGGATGCTGCGCATACGAACAGAGGGGGCCTGGTAGCACAAATCACAGTGTCGAAGGTCATGTCAACAAAAAACTAAAGTGACCCGACTCAGGTACACTTTTTATAGGAAAGGTCGATAAGTAGTCGAAAAGCTACCCAGTCAGGGTGAAAGTACTACGAGTGATGGCCCAGTCGATGAAGAGGCCTCACATATGCGCAGACTAGGGTTGGTAGCATAGATCATAGTGCCCAAGGCCGAATCATGATAAAACCTGAGTAATCCGACACGAGTTTGGCGCATGCTCAAAACCACTCTGAATTGCAGATTGGGACTCGAAAATGATGAAATCTATACTCCAAGGCTACTCCACAAAACCTTAAGCCGCACCGGACGTTGGGCTTCCGTCTGGGTTAGTTCCAGGGTAACAAGGTAAAATCACAAAAATGCCCTCAAGATGAGTCGACGCCCTTCCTCTTAGCATGAATGAGTCGACGCCCCCATCTCGTGTTGCTGACTCGGTGCCCCTCCACTTCAGTCAGCGCGTGGCCTTCGCAAGGCGCGGGTCGGTGGGTCGGCACAGGGACACCTGTCCCGTCCCCCGCACGATGCTCTGTTTTGGGTATAAAGGGCCCTCATCTTCGAAGAGAACCAGATAGAAAAACAAGAAGAGGGAGAGTTATAGTAGAGATGAAAGGAGATAGTGCCAAAGGGGAGAAGAGAAGAGGCAAGCAAGACAGAAAAGTGAGAGAGAGCTGCTAGGTGGGTCTCTGCTATAGAGAAGCCCCAAGGGGGCCAAGAGCTCCTTCTTCTGTCTTCGCGTTCTCTTTATCTTACCTGTATTTTCTTTTCTTATGGAAATGAAAGAAACGTTGCTGTGTCCTTCTTCTATGATCATATGTTGACATTTCGATGCTTGATTTGCTGAATGTTCATATTAGTTCTTTTAATCTTTTGCCCTTTCTAATCACTTTCTGATAGTCTCTATTTCTCTACTGAGTAATGGGGGTCTACATCTAGACCGCGACGAGGCCCTTTAAGGGCCATATTCACATCTGTGATCCTTTGATCGTTCGGGAACCTGTAGCCTCCCGCTTTGAGCCTGGATGCTGGAATGGCCCTTGGCCATGCCCTATGGGTGACAATGAGATCCCCTCCCCAGGATTGGGCATGGGTTTCATCATCTGTTCCTGTCTACCTATAGAGTGTTTGTGAATATTTTCGAATGATAGCTATATGTGCATGAGCGTATATGTAATACCCCGGATCTCTGACGGATCTTTATTGGGTCTTGCTAGATCTTTATTGGATTTTCGGATCCTTTTAGAAGAGTTTTGAACTACTTTTGTAGCTCCCAAGTTGAGAATACTTCACCCCATTTATCCTTGGCTTATCCGCCCTTGGGAGGCCTCGCGGGTTCCAAGTGTTATCAGGTATATTTGATAATTTATCGGGTATATCTGGCATCCGGGATCCGGGTCGTTACACTTGGCCACCTTTTGGCAGCCAATGAACTTTTCCTTGAATAACTTCTTGAGCTATTGGAAGGAAGATATGGTCCCGGACGGTAGGGACTCGAACCAGGCCCGGGTGTTCTCTCGAAGGGTCGTAACGAACGCCAGGCACTTCACGGTGTCCAAGGCCGGGTGGAACATCAGGTGGGACTCGAAACTGTGTATGTGATCAGCTGGGTCGGTGGTGCCATCGTAGAAGGTGAACGATGGCAGCTAAAGTTTTGGCGGGATGGGGACAATCATGATCTTTCTGGAGAAGGGAGTATGAAAATCTTGGTCGTCGTCGATCAGGCCGCGGTTTCTAGCGGCCAGGAGGATGTCATCCAAATATCAGACCTTGTCCTCTATTTCATCAATGGCTGGAGCCCACGATCCATCTCCGGGTTGGAGTGCAATGGGCTCCACACCCTTGGTGCGGGCATGCTACGCGATCGTTGAGTCCTCGTGACTGAGGCATGGGAGGCCTCTCGTCCTTGATGAGGATCCTCTCTGGTTTGTGCCACCTCGTCCTGTCATTGTTGGGGCAGGACGCACTGGTGCTCTGCCAACTGGTTCAAGAGCTCCTGGCAAAGTCCTGTCAGGGCCTAGATCTGTTGGTGGATTTCCTCTAGGTCACCGGGGGTGACCTCTTGTCGGGGATGGGTGGAGGATGCTTCCTGTGAACCCCGGCGTGAGTTGGGTCCCTGATGGGAACCACGCCCAGGGTGACTAGCATTGCGGAGGCTTCCACGGGGCGCAATAGCTTTCTACTCAGATTCCCACAGACGGTGTCAAGAAGTGTAGAGACAAGAAAATAGATCCTATGCCTCATACCACCTTCTCTATTTATTGAATGGGGAAGTCGTCTCGTGCCCGTGGAGGCCTGCAAGCACCAAGAAACAGGGGGCATTAGAAGGAGCCCCGGATGTGACCCCAGGGGACAACCCTCCGATACTTAAGTCAGAGACGTAGTAAACGAAGAACAGAGGAGAGCAAGTGAGAGAAAGAGGTCATTGTAGAAGGTCGAAGAGCCACTTAGATCCTCCAGACGAGTGCTCACCGCTCCCAGTGCCCACTCAGTGAGTGCTCATTGGGTGGTAAGGTCGTCGGAAGGGGGCCTCCTTTGGGTGTGGGCTGTTGTCACTTTTCTCTCTCAGTGTAGCGGGTCTAGTAGCTCTATTCTCTTGTGTAGCAGCTTTGGCAGAATGAACCACCATGTCCTCTTCTTCGTTGGAGAGAGAGAGAGAGAGAGAGAGAGAGAGAGAGAGAGATCGAACTTGGGAAGATCGAGCTCGGGGAGAGAAAGAGATCAAGAGAGAGAGAGAGATCGAAAGGGAGACCGAGAGAGGGATTGAGCTCGGGGAGAGGCTCAGGAGAGGAATCAAGGGGAGAGATTGATCGAAAGGGAGACCGAGAGGGATCGAGCTTGGGAGAGGAAGAATCAAGGGGGAGAGATTGATTGAAAGGGTGACCGAGAGAGGGAGCGAGCTCGGGAGAGAAAAAGATCGAGAGAGAGATCGAGCTCGGGGAGAGAAAGAGATCGAGAGAGAGAGAGATCGAAAGGGAGACCGAGAGAGGGGTCGAGCTCGGGGAGAGGCTCGGGAGAGGAAGAATCAAGGGGAGAGAGATTGATCAAAAGGGAGACCGAGAGAGGGATCAAACTCAGGGAGAAGCTCCGGAGAGAAAAAGATCGAGAGAGAGATCGAGCTCGGGAAGATCAAGCTCAGGGAGAGAAAGAGATCGAGAGTGAGAGTGAGAGATCGAAAGGGAGATCAAGAGAGGGATCGAGCTCGGGGAGAGGCGCGGGAGAAGAAGAATCAAGGGGGAGTCGACCGAATGGGTTGACCCCTATTGTAGCAGGCTTTAAATCACCCTGTGTTCAGCTAACCCTTGGATGCATGTGTAATTGCGCATATGAACGTGCTTGTCATATACAAAATGAATCTTTTTATTTGTTTGGTCATCTTCCTTGTTCAGATCCATCATGGAGTTGTTTGATCACACCGCTAAGGCAAATGTGTTCTTGATGCATTTTGATCGTATTATTACACATCATACTTTCTTCAGCATTGATTCTTAGTTCAGCTTCATTTCTTATTTTTTTTGTGTGTTTGATGGCATTGGTTTAGTATTACAGCCATTGCTTGGCTCATATTTTAGCATTAGCTTATTTTAGTTAAGTCTACAATTCTGAGAAAAAATGGGTAGCACCTCCCTTCGACTCAAGCATCTGGGGGTGAAAAATAGGAAGCACATCTACAGAAATTCAGAGATGGCACCTGAAATTAAAGTAAGCCAAGACCGGCTACTCCATATCCCATAATTGGGTAGAGAAAATCCCAAGGACTGGCCTGCGAAGGGAATTCTACAGACCCAAGGATGACCGGACTTCCAATTGCAATGTGCAATGCATTGCTGCTGGGTGTGAGAGCCATTAATTTCCAACCCTTTTGCTAAGAGCCCGTCAAAGAACGTGCTATGAAGTAGCAGATCCCTGGGGGGACTCAAGTGTGGTTAAACAAAAAAAATCAAATTAGTATAAACCCATAATTTATCCCTTCCCCATGGTAGGCATTTTCACACCCTATAGGGATTTAAAAATCACCCCAGTTATCGCCCACTTCATGCTATTATGTTAGTTTCCCTTTTGTTCTATAGCTACTACACCTTCCAGGTCTAATTTGGGTTTCATTTTCTTGTTGTCTACATGGTTTTTTAGGTCAGCATCAGCACAGCACGAGGCCCATCCCTTCTGGCCGACCAAAAGGGGTGGAGGATCAAGTCCTAAACCTTGGAATTTGACAGCATCACACGGTAGTCTTCTGTCCGTCGGTAAAGGTACACGGCCTAGATCGGACCGTTCAACGCCTTCCTACGACCTTCCTTGGACCGCGCTATCACCAGACCAGTCCTCATCCCGCTTTTCTCCCAGCACTGTGAGCGGCCTATCGAGCGGTCGTGCCATCCATTGAGCAGTTCTTCCTGGACCATGTACGACTGCCAGCGCTGCTTCTTAAGGCGAGTGACTTCTCCCTTTCCAAGGTACATAGTACTCTTCGGTACCTCGTGTCTTGGTGGTGATCATGATCACACACACACCTCTCCATTCTTTTAGCTTCGTTTTGGTTGTCTTTATATCCTAATATAGAAAGGTAAAGAGGAAAAGAAGGGAGAGGGAAAAATATGTCAACAACCCATTTTTTGGCGATCACGGTGGGACACCTAGTGCCCATCATGCTGTTGTTTTGTTGATCTGTGTTTTTGTGCTTGGTTAGAGTTTTTTCTAAGTTGTTTTAGGTTGCTATTTCGTCTGTCGTGCATTTTTATTCCTGGAGCTTTACGCGGTCTTTCCATGGCTGCTCTAGTCTTCCCGTGGTCAGACGACAGGCTGATCGGTCCCAGCCTCAGGTGCGTTCCTGTTCTCGTTTCGATCACACTGCTATTTATTGCGCGGTCTATTTTTGGCCGCCCCTATGATTCCACGGTCGAACGATAGACCATTCTTCCCATCTCACGAGCGTGTGCTTTTGTGAGTCTGATAGCTTCAGCGGTTCTCAGCCGGCTGTGCACTGTTTTCCACGGTCTATCATAGGCCGTCCAAATCTGCTGGCTCAGGTACGTTGCTGTTCTTCATATGCTTATTGCTTTACTGACTTTTTGTGGTCTGTTCAGGGCCGTTCCACAATCTGTACGGTCGATCGATAGACCGTCCAGTCAGGTACGCATCTGTCTTTGCAAACTCAGTTCATTTCTGTAGCGCCCGTATTTTAGTGGATCCTTAATGGTGCGGATCTAGGATTCGTCCGGTAAATTTTTGCTATTTTTAGGAATTTTTTAGCTATTTTTAGGTGATTATTTGAATTTGTTAAAGTATTTATATAAATATTTTAGGCATTTACACAATTTTACTTGGATGGAGAGAGAAAAGCCAACCGAACCAAGGATCTCGGCCCTAGATACGGTCGTTCGATAGACTACCCAACTACATAAACGGTCCAACTAGAGATCGCCTATAAGCTGTCGGTGGAAAATAAATAATAAGATAAATTAGGCTATTTATCCGAAGAACAAACCGAATCAACCAGCATAGGACTCTCAGGAGGAAAATGGTCCTTCGTTGGACCGCCTAACTCATTAAATGGCCCATCTGGAGACCGCCTCACAGATGTTGGTGGAAAATAATAAACCATGAGATAAATACCAATTTATCCCCAGAATTGACCGACTCAGGACTCTGGCTTAACAACGGTCACTAGAAGGGCCGCCCAAACTATAAATGGTCTATTACAAGATTGCAAATTAGAGTGCCGATGGAAAACATAAAAGGGAGATAAATACCCATTTATCTACACACTATGCCATTGTAGGACTCTAGGCAATAAATAGTCTTCTAGCAGACCATCGACCCTCACTAAAATGGTCTATCGCGAGACCACTTTTTTGGCAGACGGTGGAAAATAATAAAATGGGATAAATAAACCCATTTACCCCAAAGATCACGTTAAATCAAGGTCCATTAAGCCTAAACTCAAGGAAATTCAAGAGCAAGTCTAGCCAGGGAGAAAGTACCCATAAAATAATCCCAAAGAAATGCCTAAAAATGGGCCAAATAAGTAATGGACAACTTGAGGCATCAAAAGTAAGGGTAAGAGAATGACTCAACTCATAGGTAAAAACGGGTGTCAACGGATGCCTCTCCTTAACGTCCTCTTTGCAGGGGAGCGGACGGAGATGAAGCGAAAGTGAAATGGAACATGGAGATGAAGCGAAAATGAAGCCGAGCAGACTGAAAAGCAAGCGTTAAGGTAAAAGACACCCGTTTCCTCGGCAACGAGTAATAGGAATTTTTCGAAAAGCTCTGAACCAAACACAGGGAATGATCGGACCAAAATGACACTAGTCTGGAGAAACTAACTACATAAATAAAAGGAGAGAACACAAGCAACCTTATCATGTGACACAATCCAAAACCAATGAGGGAAGAAGCAATAAAAAGTAAAGAAGCAAACTAAAAAAAACCACCAGATGGGGACTCTTAGCCGACCAAACCAGGTGAACAGACCAGAGAAAATCTTCCAACTCTGAGTCGAATTGTTCCTCTTACCCAGAACCATAAACAAACAATCATCCATCACTAACGAGACACTTTTAGACAGATCAAGGGTCATGAATGCTCAAAAGATGAGTATGATGCATGCCGGGCTAAAATAAAAGAAATCATAAAAATGAATGCCAAGAAAGTCATAAAATTAAGAGTTTGAAAGAAATTGAAATTTGGCACCCCAAGAGTAGAAACAGTCTAATCGAGTGATCGCTTGGGTGTATAAACAGTCTATCAGGGGACTGCTTGGGACTAGAAACGGTCCAAACTAAACCGCTTACCACAGTCCGATCGCGAACAACAAAGAAACGTAAAAAGCTTAGAGTTTTGGCATCGAAGTCATCTAGCATCGATGCTATCCACCAGTTAGAAGGCTCTAGAATGCATTAAGATTGATTTAAAGCCCTAATTAGGACTCTAGGATCGTTCAAATCCCAAACCCTAGCTAAACCCTATAAATAGACCTTAAGTTCAACCTGCGCAACCCTTACTTTTGGCTTGCATGGAACTAAGGTAAGGAAGCATTATTTCAGGTAGGTTCTTTAGAGTATTTTGTTTATGATAGTAAGGTCCAACTTCTCTCAAAATCTCGTTCTAGGAGATCAAGCCTACAAGAAGTTAGAGGCCTACAAAGTCGCTGGTTTAGCACAAGAAACCCAGGAACCTGTTCAACAGACCCAGGAAGATCTGCAAGTTAGGAGCCTTAAACGAGGTAATTAGATATGGGTTCTTTAGAATTATTTGTTCACCTTAGTATCTTCTTCTTACCCTCCAAATCTCTTGGTATTAGGTGAAGGGGATAAGAAGTTAGAGGGACAAGAAGTTGTTGTTTTGGTTCAGGACAAGCAGAAACAAGGGTTGACTTTCAGCCCTAAATTTGAAGTTTAAAGCCTAGCCCAGAGGTAGGTTATCCTATGAATGGCTTAAACTTGATGCTAGGAATAAAATCTCTCTTCTTCCAGTCAATTTCATGTTCTATAAACAGAGTATTTAATGTGTTATTGACACTACACAGTTAGTTCATGTTCATGTATACACCTAACCCTAATGAGATAAAATTTGAAAATTCTTGTCTATTTCTCATAACCCATGCATATTCATGGCCTAATTACCTTCTAACATATTTTAGCTACGTTTTTACATCATTCAATGCATCTAGTTGCCCTAGATTAGCACATATTTCAGTTATATTTCTGTTTACTGTAGATAGGAATAAATGGTCTTCTTCAGACCGCCAGGGTTTCATAAACGGCTCTGCGATAGACTGCTAGGGAATATAAAACGGTCATCCCGAGACCGCATGAGTTTTCTGAGCTTGGTATTATAGTTAACCTGAAACTTAATGCAGAATGGTCCAAATTATTATATGATAAGACTAGCTAATTAGGTCTTTCACCTATTTAAGCACTATTTTCATATACTTGGCTACATTGATTCATCATCTTAGTAGATTTCATGTTCTTTATGCACTTGGGATTTATTTTAGACCAAAGGGTCTGTCCAAAATTTGATGTGTTCCAGTATGGAGAGGAGATGAAGCCAATGTATATATGGGAATAGATGCAAGGACATGTTTAATTAAAGTGAGTTTAGCTCCCTGTGAAAGTAATCTAGCTTGCCAGCCCTCTATACATTTCTAGATTGAGTTAATAAGGCCAGCAAAGTGGACTTTCTTACTCCTGCCAAGGACTAAAGGAAAACCCAAGTATTTGTGATGAAATGAATGCTGAGAAAAACCAGTGGTGTCTTTAATGTGTTTGGCAATGGCTGCATTAGCTTTATGGTGAATGAAAAAGCCACTTTTCCCAACATTGATAAGCTGTCCCGATGCTCTTTCATATGATTTAAGAATGTTGATAAGCCTACAAACTGAATTGATGGATGCATTGCTAAACATAAGAGTGTCATCTGTAAATAATAGATGAGAGATATTGGGACAGCCCCTTGGACCAGCATACCACCCTACACGGCCAAAACTAAAGGCTTCCCTCAGAGTTCTGCTAAGAGCTTCTTCTGCTATGATGAAGAAAGAAGGGGCAATGGGATCACCTTGACGGATGCCTCTTGAAGATTTGAAGAAGCCTGCCAAATCACCATTCACTAAAGCAGAAAACCAGCAATTCTTTAACATGATTTCAATGGTATTGATGAATTGTAGACTGAAACCAAATTTCCTTAAAACTGTAAAGAGAAAATCCCATTAAAGCCAATCATAAGCCTTAGCCATGTCCAGCTTAAACATGACATTACCACCCCTAGATTTCCTACCCAACTCATGGACCAATTCTTGAGCTAAAGCTATAGTTTCCACAATATGGTTTCCTTTCACAAAAGCTGACTGTTCCAATGAGATGACTTTTGGAAGGATAGCAGCTAGCCTGTTATTGAGGATGGTTGAGATGATTTTATAGAAAAAACTACAGAGACTAATAGGTCGATAATCAGATATATCTAAGGCATTGTTCTTCTTAGGTATAAGAGCAATGAGAGAGGCTGTCACAGTTCTGGGGAGAGGTTGCTGGTAAGTAAAAAATTCTTTTACTCCACTGACCACCAGGCTAGCAATAATGGGCCATGTCTTCTGGAAGAAAACACCCGTGAAACCATCTGGACCAGGAGCACTATCTGTAGACATATGAAAAATAGCATCATGGATTTCTGATTCACTCGGGACAGCACACAAGCGTTCATTGTCTTCCAAGTTTATCATACAGTTTAGGATACTGTTATCAATGTAATGATCCTGTGATGTGAAGGCTTGTTGAAAATGTGAAACAGCAATACCTTTCATGTCCTCATGATCAGAGGCAATGATACCAGCTGAATTAAGCCGATGCTTATAGTATACCAAACTTTCACAGGAGACTTGTATCGGATTCTTTCCTTTACATTCATTCTTTATATGTTAGAGACAAGGTCTCCTCTGATATTGTACTTCCCCTCTTACAGAAACAAAATTGCATCTAGTTGTCCATTGGTGGAGTGAGAACATTCCCATCCTTTAGAATGGGGGTGCACTCTCCCTTCGTCCCACTTGATGTTTTTGATTAAAAAAAAAAGAATGACCCTTGATCTTAGAGTTGGTTACTTGAGCTTAACCTTGGAATTCTTGGCCGAATTAAATGAATGTCTAGATATTACTTGGGATCGTTAATCCACCACTCAATGCCAATGCATCATAAAGGGCCCGGTCTGGTTCCAGGAGGAGCGCCCGAAAGTACTTTTACCCATGAAAATGTGTAGTGACAAGATGTGGCATTGCTCCAAGTACTTGCTAGCATGTTGTTTATGACATTCATTCCTAGATGGAATTGTAACTGTACTTAACTTGCTAAACTTGCGGGCTTGTTACTGCCAATTACATGAAATCTTGTTATACATGGTTTGATCTTCTATTCTTGGCTATCATATCTTCCTTTGTTAGCTTATTTACTATTGTTCATTGTTTTTCATAAAAGGATTTATTAAATGGTTAATCACTTATACATTGCCTGTTATAGAACCTACTGAGTGTTCGCTCACCTAGTTTTCCAACCCTTTTAGGTAGCTCTAACGAGGACACGCAAACAAATGGGGACGGGTGAGAGTGAAGACCTTGGAGTGAGCCAGCTTAGAAGTGTGTCAAGATGTCTTAGTGTGTTGGGTTAGATTGTCAACACTTAGAGTTGTAACTTTGTTGGTTTTGGTTTGAGTCAGTTATGTAAGTGGATTGGTGAAATGTTGTTGGCGGCTCTCTTTTATTAAATAAACCTGGAAATTTTCTTTGAGTACTATGGTTCTTGTCCATGTGGATGTTTATTTCCTTTATCGTTGACATGAATGATTATAACTGCCGCGTTCTGATTTTTCGCATCAGGACGTGACAGTTTTTGTGGTATCAAAGGCTAGGTTTTTTTTAAGACCCTAGGTTTCTAGAAGTGTCATTAGAACCCGTGAAGTTGGTAAAGTCTAGAATGTAACCTAGTGAGATGGGGGAGAGACTTGCATTAAGTTAATAAGCAGACCCTAAAGGAATTTCGATAGGTTGTTCTTAATTATTCTCTCTACATTGATAGAATCTACCCTAAAAGACGGGCATGTCAGAACGACACCCCAAGACCCTATAATGGGTGGTGGATCTTCGAGGGCTTGCCCTCTATAAATCCTAAGTCACCCAAGGGTTATAGGTGGTAAATGGGGGGGAATTAATTAAATCCCACATGGGGACAAAAGGGGGGGCGCCTCCTTCATGGGGTCAACAAGAGGGGCTGGTCCAAGATTCCACCTTAGACCATTGACCAGTCCCACATGGGCCATAGAGAGTCTAGGTGGCCCAATAGGAGAAAGGGTGGGGGTCCCGCTGGGCCTACACGGCTTTTTTGCAAAGAAACCCACAAAATCCTAATGACTAACCCAATGGGTTATAATGCCTTACAATTGTAAGCCCAATAACTCAAGGATATAAATGTAAACTAAAGGACACAAATGTAAAAATTACATGTTAGTGCCCGGTGTTGATTCCCATCAACCTATTCGGTGATTTTTATCATGATGGCCACCGGCTCGGGGTCTATCTAAACTCTTAGATATGTCTCCGAGGTCACCAACCATCGGAAGCCCAATACTCGTCTCTTTCCGATTCTAGTTTCTTAACCATTCTTGGACCACCGGGGGTCCGCTTCATCATAGCGTGTTCCCCGGTAGCTCCTCTTTTTGAAGGTGGATATCCAAAGCCTTATATGGGGATAAAAAGAAGGAAAAGAAGTCCACATCTTGATGACGAGTTCATGGCGACCCGTGGATCGGTGGGGTCCATCGTAGGCTAGCCCTTGGGATCTCCACCCCCACAATGGGTGACAGGGTGTTGTCGCTATTGTGCATACCCCGGGGATCACGTCGCTTCATGCGTATCCCTTTTTGTTCGGGGCCATCGGAGTTCTCTCCATAGGGCGCACCCCCATTTGCCACCCCGTGCTCCGGGTCTAGGGGAGGTGCTGTTAAATTTTCGCTAGGAAGACAATGACACAATGACAATTGGACCGAACTTAAGGATATAGTAAACCAACTTAAACACAAAGAAATGATGAAAAGATGCAAGAAAATGAATCTCTGAATAAACTTGAATAGGCACGATTCTGTGAAACTTAAAGAATGGGTGACCGTACCAGGTGTCGCTAATTGACTGAATAAATGACCGTGTAGGCAGTCGCTATTTAATGAAAGATCGATGATACATGCGCTAATTCCTGAATTTAAGAATTTATAAAAGAAAAGAAAATTGTAATTAACGACCATTCATAGAGGCACTAATTCCAAAAAATAATAATAAATACAATAATAATAATGAAACTCATATTTAACAACCACATAAGCAATCACTAATTAATGAACACCCTTCTAAGAAGGCACTGATCCCCCTGCTAAGAAGAAAAATTAAAGAAATTACAATAATAAAAGAATATGCGCCCATGCCCAGGTTGCCAATTTAATTAAACGCCTACTTGCATAGGTGCTTATACCCTAAATTGCTATGGATGCAAGAGGGAAGAAGGAAGAACTAAGAGAAGAAAAGACTCAAACTAATCAATCAAAACCAAATACTCTCTGGACCAGAGGTCTTATGGACGTAGACAGAACTTCTCCCTGGTTGGTACTCGCTCCAGGAAGCAGCAGCACCTTGATGTAAGCTCCAGAAATCTCCTCCTCTAGCCATGAAGTCAATGGTTCTATTTATAGACCCCCAAACCCTCTGGACGAGTTGGAGATAAACCAGCTAGAAAATAGGCCAGAGCCTAGCAAACTCTCAAAGATAATAGTCCCAAGAGTCCATAGAAACAAACAGAAGTTTTTGAGGATCTTTATAGGAAGAAAAATCAACAAAACAAGGACTCTAGTCCATCTACGGCGTAGCAAAGAAAGATCAATCAGAGCAGGACTCTCTGTCTCCCTAACGGTCTCGTGATAGACCGCAAGGTACCATAAACGGTCGAATGATAGACCACATGGCTCAATCGTCCAGCAAGAGATAAGAACAATAGGAGAAGAAGTCACGATAAGGGCTCTCTGCATTCCAAACGGTCTAGAAATAGACTGCCAGAGCACGCCTAACGGCCGTGAGATAGACCTCATAGGGACGAGGTCGTGGCTAAAGGAACACGAAAGCCCACTGAGCTCTGAGCAACGGAAAAGACAAGGAGCGAGACCGAACCAGGGAGAGTAACCCATAAAATATGCCCAAAAATTGACCAACATGGCCCACTAAGCTATGAATAACTCGGTACATCATAAAAATGAATAAGAAAATGACCCAACTTATTGGTCATAAAATGGGTGTCAACAGATGCCCCTCCTTAACGTCTTATTTACTGGGGAGTGAGAGGAGGTGAAGCAAAAGTAAAATAGAACATTGAGTTGAAGCAGAAATGTAGTGGAGTGGACTGAAAAGAGGGCGTTAAGGTAAACGACACCCGTCCTCAACCAACGAGCGATAAGAATCTTCCGAAAAACTTCGAACCAATCACAAGGAATGGAAAAATTGAATGATGCATGCCTGAAGGAACTAACAACTAAGGAAAATAAAACATGACCAACCTCCTCACTGGAAGGCACAACTAATAGGCGGCCGGAGCAAGCAAAAAAAAGATGAGCAACTAAACTCCAGACAGGAATCCTCAGCTTAACCAAACCAAGCAAAATGGACCGAAGTAAAATCATCCAACTCAGAGTGGAATGACTCTCCTTACCTAAGACCATGGATACATAGCTATCCACCATTACTGAGACATTTTGGACAGATGAAGGCACATGAATGCTCAAAGATGTGCATGATGCATGCTGAGCTAAAGAAAAAAAAATCATCAAAACAGTCCCTCTCCATTTTCTTTCTCCTGAACCTCCGAATCTTTCCACCCATGATTCTCATCCTTTGTCTCCGGACCCTCCGGATCCACCTCTTTTCCTTTATCAATTCCTTCTTCTGATTCCTCCCAATCCTGAGTCCGACCCGACTTCCCCCGCATCAACTGTTCTGGGCATCTGCCCTTTCTCCCACTACTTTCAAGGCTTTAGTCCTCACTCCTCACATTGATTCCCCTTTCCTTTTATAGACCTTCAATGTGATTAAAGTCTCTGCATCTTAGTGAGGGAGTTCTAACCCTCACATCTTTTCCTTTTCTTCTTATTCATCTTAGTCTGATCTAGGCACCACCTCCTTCATGTTAAGCCACTTCTAATCTGTGCCTCCCTCTTTTATCTACCAAACGAGAACAATAACTCCCATGATGAATCAAAATCGCCTCCGACGGCTACTTCTACAACAGGGCTACAAGGTAATTTGTTTGTGTAAATATGCATTTTTCTCATTCTTCCACACACGATTTTTAAAACAAAGTGCTTCTTAACATGATTAAGAGTGTTAGTGTAGGCCTAGTCCTAAGTTTTGTAATTAATGTCAAAAGAGTTTTAGGCTTGCTACTACAACACCTTTGGTTATAAGAATCTCGCGTTGGGAGTTCAGCATTCCCTCCACGTTTATTATGGGCAACCCTTAGCTGGGCACCGCACACACTTCACGGCATCCATAGCCGTCTCCTTTGGAAAATACCGTTGCTACTTGGGCCATGCTCGAGGGCACGAGATCTTTTTCTCTTCTCTACTCGACTGAAATATGAGGGTAGAGGTATTGTGGACAAAGACAACTAAACTAAGGATATCCCGACAAGAGGAGGTCTCAAATAGGGGCAGTCTTTTAAGACCTTATTCTCAGTTCAATCTCAATTTCAATATCTGTCAAAGTCCAAAGGACACAAAAAGAAACAAAATGATGATCAAAATCAAATGAAGAGAAAAATTTCACAGATAATGACATGGCAAGAGGGTAGTATAGTTTTCCCGCGGAATGTCATGAGCCCGGTCGTATGCGTGCCTAAAAGAGAATTAAGGTTCGATAATATGACAAAAAGTCTCGGCGCAACAGACCGAATCTCTAGGGGTTGTACTATGGAAAGAAGTTAAACTCGATATCTTCTTAAATCATATCAAGCTTACCTCCAATTTTCTTCTTTTCTCCTTCTAAGATCGAGTGTTTCTCAGGTATGACCTTACTAGGGGCACCGTTAAGTAAGGGCAGCCGACTATAGGACGCCACCTTCAACGCACCCCTTACTTTGGGTAGTTCTTAGCAAGAGGGAAAGGAACAAGGACCCAATTAGTTATGAGAAGGTAGACTCAATAGAATGTTCCTAATTAATTCCTTGTGCTGTAGGAAATTTCCATGATGGCAGCAGAACGCGCTCAATGGCGGGACATGCAATGCATGGTGCAGGGCCTGACCCAGGCCTTACAGCAAGTAGCCCAAGGCGGCGCACAGCATGAAGCAGGAAATCTACATCAAAATTTCCAAGGCTTGAATCCCCCACGTTTTAGTGGATCTTCAGACCCAGACGAGAATGAGAATTGGCTGAAGGAGATGGAGTGCATCTTCCAAGTTAGGCAATGTGGAGACTAGGATCCCGTCCTTCTAGTAACTTTCTAGTTGGAACGCGATGCACGTGCTTGATGGGAAGCCGTGGAAGCCACGCTTGGAAATAGGCGTGCCACATTGGACGAGTTTAAGGAGTCCTTCAATAGCAAATATTTATCAGATCGGGTGCAGGAGAAGAAAGTGGTTGAGTTCGCTGCTTTGAAGTAGAGAAACCTATCGGTTGCAGAGTATGAAGCACAGTTTGCTAGGTTGTCTAAGTACACACCACATTTGGTGTCCACTGATAAGATGAAGGCTAAACGGTTCCTAAATGGATTGAAGCTTCAATATATTAATCAACTAGCACCCTTGAAAATTCATGTTTATGCTGAAATTGTGAGGAAAGTACAAGTTTTGGAAGACACCATGGAGATGACTAACCGAATAAGAGGTCAGGATAAGAAGAAGGAGCAGACTACCAGTTTCAGGAACTTTAAACCTGGTAATGGCCATAAGAGGCCCAATGGCGGGCCGCACTTTTTGAAGAATAAGAAACCAAAGGAAGGTGAGAAGAAGACAGGACTGGCTGCTCTGTCTAAAGTCGTTTGCAAGTATTGTGACCACCCGGGTCACAAGATGGAACAGTGCTCGCGCAAGTTAGGCGCATGCTTGAGATGTGATAGCAGGGACGACCGAATCGCTGAGTGTCCCCTTATTAATGAACCAGCAGCATCTAACAAGCTGCCGAGCAAGCTCCAAGCGCTCCAGGATGCAGAAACTGAGACTGAAGCTACCGAGGAAGGAGGTATTGTCAAAGGTACTCTTACTATTCTTTCCAAGTCAGCATTTATACTTTTCGACATGGAAGCCATTCATTCTTTTATATCTCTGAAATTTGCTAACACTTTATTTGTGAAATCGGTATTGTTGGATTCTCATCTTATGATATCTACCCCTATTGGTTCGGGGTCTGAGATTAAATATTATTACCCTTCTAGTGAGATTTTGATTAATGATTGTAATTTATCTACTGATTTGGTGTGCATGAAGATGAAAGATTATGATGTAATCTTAGGGGATGATTGGTTATCTAAGCATGGTACTAGTGTTCATTGTAAATCAGGAGTAGTATATTTCCCTGGACGCCCTGAGCTTTCTTTTTCTGGCTCTAGGCAATCCAAGTCTGTGCCACTTATTTCGGCACTTCAGGCGGATAAGTTGTTAAGAAAAGGTTGTTAGGCATTCTTGGCCTTGATTTCTTTAATTGATAAGAAGGAAGTAGAGTTGAAGGACATCTTTAAGACAACATTCCGTAGCAGGTATGGGCATTTTAAATTTGTTGTGATACCATTTGGACTAACGAATGTTCCTGCAGCTTTCATAAAGTTGATGAATAGTGTGTTCTAGCCCTACTTAGATCAGTGGGTCATGGTATTCATTGATGATATTTTGATATATTCAAAGAGCAAGGAGGAGCATGAAGCACACTTGAGGATGGCGTTACAAATATTAAAGAATCATCAGCTATACGCCAAGTTCAGTAAATGTGAGTTCTTGTTACAGGAGGTATCTTTTCTAGGGCACATTATCTCTAAAGATGGAATTTCAGTAGATCCTTCTAAAGTAGAGGCTGCCCCGAGCAGACCTTCGCGGCCGCGGGGGGACCTGCCCGGGGGTGGCCGGCCCCAGGCGGGTCCCTGCTGTCCCCAGCAGACCTGCGCGGCCGAGGGGGACCTGCCTGGGGGTGGCCGGCCCTGGGCGGGTTCCTGCTGTCCCGAGCAGACCTGCAAGGCCACGAGGGGACCTGCCCGGGGGTGACCGGCCCCGGGCGGGTCCCTGCTGTCCACCTCGGGCAGGTTTGTTGCGGTCCGCCCCGGGCGGGTCTGCTGCTGTCCACCCCGGGCGGGTCTTGGCCACCCCGGGCGGGTCTTGGCCACCCCGGGCAGGTCTAATGTTGCTGCAGTCCACCCCGGGCAGGTTTAATCCCTGTTGTATGTTCACCCCGGAGAGTTCCAGTCACCCCTTTCTGCGGTGGTGAGCTTAAGTAATAGTTCACCTCACATGTAGGTGGGCAAAAAAAATGTTGCCAACACCTATATGTGGTCTCCTAGTCTTTTTATGCTACCTCTGGATGTTTGTTGTCTTTGCAAGGCCCTCTATTGACTCAAACAAGCTCCTTACACCTAGTTTGAGTAGTTCCATCATGTTGTCCTTGATGCTAGTTTTTGTGGGTGTATCGAGGACTGTGCTTTCTTTGTTCATGACTCTTCTCATGGTTGTGCCATTCTTCTCTATGTTGATGACATAATTATCAGTAGAGACGATGCTATTGCCATAATCTCTCTTAAGCAAGATCTTTATCATCATCATCATTAGAGCCTTATCTCATCTCGACTATATGAATCATATTCCGTTAAAGATTTCTATCAAGTGCTATATTCATATTTAAACTCAAGAAATCAATGTCCCTTCTAATATCATCACATCATCTCATTTAAAGCTTTTTTCGAGCTTTTTTATTAGCATCCATTAACATTTGGTTGCATCTTTTAACTGGCGTTGAGTTAGGGAGAAGGTGCACGTGTCCAAACCACCTGAGTTTATTTTCCCTCATTTTACCATCGATTGGAGCTACACCCAAATCCTCACGAATGTGCTCATTCCTAATCTTTATCCATTTTAGTTTTACCGTATATCTATCCCAACATCCTCATCTTTGCTATACATTTTATGAATGTGTTTCCTTCTTACTACCAAACACTCAGTTCCATATAACAAAGCAGGTCTCACAACTATTCTATAAAACTTATGTTTAAGTTTCACCGATATACGATGATCACAGAGGACTCTTGATGCGTTTTTCCATTTTAACCAACATACCTTTATCCTGTGTAACATCATCATAAATCTCCTCGTTATCTTGTATCATAGACCCTAGGTACCGAATGCTATTATTTTTAGGAATATTTTATCTATCGATTAGAACCATGTCTTCCTGTGTCACTATCCCATTACTAAAATTGCAGTTTATAAAATCTGACTTACTCTTACTAATTCTAAAACCTTTAGACTCCAAGACATGCCTCTAACGTTCCAACTTAGCATTTAAACCAGCAGTACTCTCATCAAGTAACACAATATCATTTGCAAATAGTATACACCAAGGGATATCATCATGCAATGGTTTTGTTACTTCATCCATAACCAAGGCAAAGAGGTACGGACTTAATGCATAACCTTGTTGCAAACTTATAGTAATCGGGAATTCACAAGTCTCTCCACCAATAGTTCTCACATTAATAATAGCACCTTCATACATATCCCAAACCAAATCAACATATCCAGAGATTCATTTCTTTCCTAATGTTCACCAAATCAGCTCTCTCGGTATTCATCATTATAGAACCAAATATATTGAGATTAGACATCATTTCATTAGAGATCATGTGATTAAAGGTGATGTGAAAATAAATTTCATTGAAACAAATAGTCAAATTGCCAACATTTTCACCAAATCTCTAAATGAAGACAAGCTCACATCATTTAGAAGCAAATTAGGGGTTTGCAGGTTAGAAGAGTCTTGATGCATGAGCATTTACATTTTACATAGCATCTTTTGCATAGCTTCTGAATATGAACAATATGCATTCATAAGATTCTCTGGTATATAAAATGATGATTTGTGAAAGGGTGGATCAAGTCCATCCGAAAGCTTTCACTATGTATAAGATAATACTCCGCCTTGTACCAGAAATTATCATGCATGAATATATTGTTAAAATCCTTGCATGTCAGTTTGTACATAGCTTGCAAAGCCATTTTCTTGAATTGTTCTAAGACCACATACACCTTGGTAAATAAATGGTGCAATGATTCAGACTAGGTGTGTTACATGTCATATACTAAGGGGGAGAAACCTAATATGGTGAGTGCATATACTCAGGGGGGAGACAAACTCATGTATCTAGCATAATTCATAGCATACACTTGAAACATGACTCCCCACATATAGAGAAAATCTTGTGTTCAATGTCTTTTAGCTGTAAGAATATAGGAAATTCATTCTAACACTTTCCTAGTTCTGGAATCTCTACATGGACATTTAGAATAATTGTGAGGAAAAAGTTGCCTGCTCTATCAAATTGTGAATAAGTGGAAAGTAAATCTAAGTAACCGAGAATCCTCACTAAAATAAATGAGGAAACTCATGTCAAACGGTGAAGCAAAAACTCCACAACAAAATTACAATAAGTGACGAAACCTAGTAACTCAGAATCTCCATTGAGACACATGAGGAAACTCACGTCAAATGACTAAATTTATTTAAAAAGAACAAAAAAGGGGGTTGTGCAAAGCTACCAATAGTCGAGGATCTAAAATGAAAATATAGAGAGAAAAGAAATTGCTAAGTGTTATTTTGAAATTCAGTGTCATTCTTATGTTTAAGATTCATTACCCATCTTTCAGCACATGCACTTCATGGAGTTTGTATTTTGGGCATATATTGTGAATTTACCTATATACATGATCATGCAAAGTCTTTGTACATGCACAGTCTTTTTAGTTATGGATCACATAATGCTTCTAGTCTTTCAACTGCACTTCTCTTAACCCACTTTCTGCTAGACTTCTGGCTTTTGAATGCTTGACTGTAATGAATGCTTGCTTGCTTCTTACTTCATTGCATTTACACTCTATAGTCTATTTTTTGTTGATGACAAAGGGGGAGAGAGAAAACCCAAAAGGGCATCTCAGGAAAAATCGGGTGACCCCTCTGTGCGAAAACCCACAAGGGCGTATCGAAAAAAGCTAAAGGGGGCCAGTTCTGGCGAAAACCCACAAGGGCGGTAGAGCTGGTGAGGAGAAAATAAAAAAAACTCTCTCCCTCTCTACTCCTCACTGATGAAAGCCGTCAACTGTGACATCTGGCTGACGGCAACCTCAACACCACCCCACAACAACGGTGGCCACCACGCTCCCGAGGGCTGGCCTACATCAATTCCAGCATTGAACGATCAGCTACGTGCTTCCACGGTTGGCCGACCAGTCCCAGTATCGCGGCTACAATGCCTCCACTAGGCCAATCGCTCAGTTCCAGTGCTAGTCACCAATTCTAGCATCGCGGCTACAACGCCTCCACTAGGCCGGTCGCTCAGTTCTAGTACCTGTCGCTAGCTCCAGTATCGCAGCTACAACGCCTGCACAAGGCCAGTCGCTCAGTTCCAGTACCAGTCACCAGCTCCAGTACCGCGGCTACAATGCCTCCACAAGGGCAGTTGCTTAGTCCCAGTACCAGTCACCAGCTCTAGTACCGCAGCTACAATACCTCCCCAGGCCAGCCGCTCAGGTCCAGTGCCGGTCGCCAGTCTAGCAGTTCGACCACAGCGAATCTGTGGGCCAGTTACCCAGACCTAGGGCCAGTCACCCAGACCCAGTACCAGCATCTAGCTCCAGCATATCGACTGCAATCCCGTCACAGGTCAGCCGACCAGCTCCAGTCCCCCAATCCTAGCTTTCGACTGTAATGCCCTCCATGGCCATTTAGCTGGCCCGGCTCCCTTTTTTCAAGCCAATGTGAACTACATCGCCGGCTAACGACATAAAGACAGCCAATACCTAGACGTCAACCTACAACTGAAGCACTCCAGAATCAATTCCCAGCCTTAACCCCGTAGGTCGCCACACCCTGATGGGCCTATGCTAACCTTACACGACATGGGTCTTCCCCTTTTTAAGGGGTTGACCCCCAGCGCCTGGCCTTTTCTCCTACTTCATAGTACCCAGCACTCAGCTCCCGGTATTCAAAGTCCAGTGACACCATCTCCCATACCCAGTCCTCTGTCCCAATGCCCGAAAACCAGATAAGCCTAGTCTCCTACCCCCTACACCGGTACATAGTGGGAAAATCAAACATGACTAATAGTAAGTGGTCGCCAGTCCCTGCACTCAACACTGTTTCGTAAAATGGCAAGTGGAATAACTCAGCAAATAACAACATCAAAATTTAGAGTTTGTCATTGATACTCTATAAAAAGGGGCCCAAGACATGCCCTTGGGGTAACAAACGACATCGTCAGGAGTTATTGAATGTAAATCTTGTACAAAAATATTACCTTGCAACCTTATAGAACAGCGACTGTCAGAGACAATGTTGATCATCATGGGATTTGTCCTCAAATGATAGATAAAAGGATTAGAAGCAAAGGTTTGAAGTGGCTTAACAAGAAGGAGTGATGTCCAGACCAGACTCAGACGAATAAAGAGAAAAGAAAAAGAGGCGAGGGCTAGAACTCCCTCGCTAAGGTGCGAAAACCCTGATCACAAGAACATTCTACAGAAGAAGCAGAAAAACAAGAGGAGGAGTGAGGACTAAAGCCTCAGAAGTAGTGGGAGAACGGGCAGATGCCCAGAGCCGTTGAGGTAGAGGAAGTCGGGTCGGACCCGATATCAGAAGGGATCAAAAGGAGGAATTGATATATGGAGAGAGGAGGATCCGAAGGCAAAGGGGGCAAAGGAGGAGAATCATGATGGAGAAGAAAATTCGAAGGCTCCAGAGGAGGAAAGTGATGAGGGACGCGATGCCCTGGAAGAAGGGACGGGAAGAGACGATGGAAGAGGAAGAAGAGGACAAAGGACGTGACGTCCTGGAGAAGCAGAAGGATAAATCGGAAGAAAGAGAAAAATCCAGAGGTTCGGGAGGGAGGAAATAGAAAGGGGCGTGATGCCCTGAAAGATCCAGAGGTTCCGGAGAAATGGAGTCAAAAGGGACGCGATGCCCTAAGAAGTCCGGAGGTTCCGGAGGAGGAAGAGATAAAGGGGCGTGATGCCCGGAAAGGATGTCCGGAGGTTCCGGAGGAAGGAAATAGAAAGGGGCGTGATGCCCGGAATGGATGGTGCAGTAGAAAGAAAAGTCCGGAGGTTCCGAGGAAAGATAGAAAGGGGGCGCGATGCCCTGGGAGGAAGTCCAAAGGTTCCAGAGGAATGGAATTAGAAAGGGCGCGATGCCCTGGCAGGAGAGAAAGATTCGGGGGATGCGGATGTGGAGGTGTGGAGGAGTGCAATGCCTAGGAAGGGAGATCCGGTGATTCCGGAGGAATGGAATCAGAAGGGACACGATGCCCGAAAAGAAGATAGAGAGTAAAATGGAAAATTCAGAGGTTCTGGGAAAAGATAGAAAGGGGCGCGATGCCTCGGGAGGAAGTCCGGAGGTTCCAGAGAAGGAAGATGTAAAGAGGTGCGATGCCCTAAGAGAAATCTGGAGGGGGCACAATACCCGGGAAGTGTAAAGGGACCTAGAGATCTCGAAGATGGTAAGGAATAAGAATAAGAATGTGGAGGATCCGGAGGTTCCGAAAAATAATGAAGATACAGGTTCGGAAACCCGAGAAAGAAGAAAGGCGAAGGCATGTGGTCAAAATTCTTAATGCTCTGATGGACATGATTGAATATAAACTTATCACGTCCTCCGGGTTCCTTTCGCGCTCGAGGCGTGACAAACTTAGCCTTGGAATTCTTAGCCAATTCCAATGAATGTCTAGATATCTTGGGATCTTGGATCCACTAATCAATACCAACGCATCATAAAGGGCCCAGTCTGGTCCTAAGAGGAGCGCCCGAAAGTGCTTGTGTCTCGGAGAGTTTGTAATGACACGGTGTGGTATTGCACCGAGTACTTGATAGTGTGTGACTACGACATTCATCTCCACATAAATTTTATGATCTCACATGACTTGTTATACTTGCGTGCTTGTTCGGCTAATTCATGAGATTATGCTATGGTTCTGTCCATTCTAGTCCTTGCATTTTTCTTGCCATTTAATTGACTACCATTCGCTGCTATCCTTATTTATTTCCATTTGCTTGATGTTTCTTTTGATAACATGACTAAATTGGTTAATCACTTATACATTGCTTGTTAGACCTACTGAGCGTTCGCTCACCCAGTTGCTTCCCCCCTTTTCAGGTAGCTCTGGTGAGGATACGTAAACTAATGGAAACGGGCCAGAGTGAAGACCCAGGAGTGATCCAATTAGAAGTCTTGCCTAGTTGCAGCCCTAGCATAGATTGTGTCAAATGTGTCGTTATGTTTAGTTGCAAGAGTGTAATGGGTCCAGTTGACTTGTTTCTTTTAATTTGAGTCTCATGTAATAGGTCATTTCAACCTGGAAGAATTTGATAAATAAAGTTGGTAGTTATTTAAGTAGATTATTCTCATTGCAAATTCTATGTCTATTTAATTACATTAGTGCTCTGATTGTCATGTGTGAGTACAATTGTTGCATTCTGAGTTTTCACATCGGGGCATAACAAAAAGCCCAGGGATGATGTAGTGCATCTACGCACCCCTCAGAATAGGTCAACACACCCTAAGGCCGCCAGTAGAAATTTCCACCATTGCTGCTTTCACTGTGAAAAAATTTGCCATACACTCAAGGACTGTTGGGATTTGAAGGGAAGAACCCACTCTCATGCCAAAAAAGGTTAACTTCCATGCTCATTCCCAAAAGCTCAATGCTCAAGCACACAAGAGTAATGGGAATTATCATGTGTGCTACTTTTATTGTAGTGAGTATAGTCATATGTTTGATACCTGTCATTGGCTGAAAAGTGATGAACTGATTGCAGCAATGAAAAGGAACTCACATGTCAAAAGTGTTGCTAACCATCAAGGACTCAAGAGAACTTGGATACCAAAAAATTCTAAATAAGAATTTTTGGTGCAGGGTGCCTTGGAGCTGAACAAAGGATCAGCGGGCCTGGCTTGGTGTGTTACGTGGTCCGAGTTGTAGCTTTTGGCCTGGTTGCCCTAACGCCCCACCCTTGGCACTTCAGAGCAGGTAACGCCCCTATGGTGGTGCGTTACAGTCCTGTTGTGGCCGTGATGGCCGGTGTCTGTTATGCGCTTATTCGTGTGTTGGTCTGTCTTAGGGTTGTGTTCTAGGGCGGTGTCTGTATGCCGGTTGTTTCTAGATCGGTCGATTTAGGTAACTGGATGTAGTCTTTTCCCTGACTGTGACAGCTCCCTAAGGACACAATCTAGAACTGCCCGCATCCTTGTCTCTAGTTGCGTAGCGGTTGTTCCTTGACTGCCAGGCTCGCCTAGCGGTTGAGTGATGGTTCGCTTCGCCTAGAGTGTCATCCTTCGGTGCTTCTGTTTGTCTTGGGTTGACCTCATGGTTTGCCCGTTAACCCGTGGGTGTCTCTTGGCATCCTATGAGGGCCGTGACCATGATGGGGTGGCCAGGAGTGCTTGTGTATTGTTGTGTGTGTCTGTGTGTCTGTGTGTGTGTGTCGTGTCTGGTTCTGGTCAACCCGGTGAGACTAGGGGTTGGCAGGTGACCTTGTCCATGTCTCGATGGTTCTGTCCAACTCGAGACAGTGTTTTGGATGCCTCGAGGTATCATCTTACCTCAGTTTACGTGTCCAGGTGTGCTGAGGGTTCTCGGTGTTCCCTCGGGTCTCCATGAGTCATTTCCTGCGGAGTATCATTCCCTTTGGCTTATGAGTAGATTGATTGGCGGCTGGTCCCGCTGTCCATAATGATCTTGCCTCCGAGTCGTGAGACTCAAGGATCGTTGCGTGAGACGTCTAGTTGCCTTGTCCTGAGTCTGTCGATAGTTTCTTGTGCTGCCATTGGTGCTTTGTAGTACGAGTGACAGTGCATGATTAGCCTATCTGTACTTTAGCACTCGTATTTTGAGTCTCTGTGTCTTGTGAGCCTCCACTAGTCATAGCCTTACGGCACGCTTCAGCGTCACAGCTCTTGTAGCGGGGCACTTTCCCAGTTTACGGTTCTTAGGCTAGTTCCATGGGCCCCCGATCCAATCGTAGCGTCCTTCGGAGGGGGAATACTAGCTAGAGGCCTTGCTTAGGCAGTGGGCCAGTGTGTGCAGACATGGTCAGGGGCTTTGGACTTGCGTCGCTAGACGTGACCCTGACTAGTCACTCGTATTATGGTACTGTTCTGGTTCTAGCAGTGTCTTTATCTCGGCCTAGTCCTTGCGGTAGGTCAGGGGGAATACTAGCTAGAGGCCTGGCTTAGGCAGTGGGCCAGTGTGTGCACACGTGGTTAGGGGCTTTGGACTTGCGAAGACCTGATCTCCTGCTGCTGGCAGCGCGAGGCCGTCAGTCGAAAGTACTGGGATCGACCTTGAGGGCCCGAGGCCTGTGTCGGGAGCCGATGGCTGGGAAAGTCAGGTGTAAGCTCCTGCCCGAGCCAATAAAAGTGTTGTCGACGCTCAAGGTGATGCTCCTGCACCGAGAACCAATGTCGCAGAAGGTACTGGGGTGCCAGCAACCCGAGGTTGTGAACCTATGTCGAACATTGGCGTAGCTAAAGTGTGAGGCAGAGGGCCCACAGCGGGCACTGAGATTATCACGTCCCAAAGAGGAAGACTTGTGCTGGGAGTTGGCATTGCTAGATGATAGGGAGAAAGACCCCCTGGTAAAGTCGAGAGGCCAGGGGCCCGATGCAGAGAGTCCACATCGAGGACCGACCTTGGTAAGCCCTACGGTTGTGTTCCCGGGCTGGATGTTGGGGAGCCTCGAACTCGGGGTTAGGAACCCACATTGAGTGATGGCTCTTTCCGAGTTTGGGTCGGAAGACCCGAACAGAGTACTGGGGAGCCTTGACCCTGGGATGGGAAACCCGTGCTGGGGACAGGCTCAATTGGGACTCGGAGCTGAGAGCCCGAGTGAGATGCTAAGGAGCCACGAACCTGGGGTTGAGAGCCCGTATCGGGTGTCGGCTTGGCTGAGACTCGAGACTGGGGACCCGAGTAAAGAGCTAAGGAGCCATGGCCTCAAGGTGGAGAACCCCCATGGAGAGTCGGCTCGACTGGGACTCGAGACTGAGAACTCGAGTGAGATACTGGGAAGCCAGAAACCTGGGGCAAGGAGCCGACGTCGGGTGTAGACTTAGCAGGAACTTGAGGTTGGAGACTCAAGAAAAGTGTTGAGGTGGTGGCTGAGGCCCGGGGCACAAGGCCGGCATTGGAGATTGGCCGGTGCTGGACCCGGGGGCTGACGCTTGCCCAGACAGAAGATGATCTAGGACCCCTACGGGGGCCAACGGTGGAAGCCCCAAGCCTGGCGCTCAGACGGGCCGCCGATGCTGGAGACAGGCGCGACGCGTTGACTGCATGAATAGGCACAGGCGCTGGGAGTAGTTGCGAGCAGCCACGGGGACCACACCCAAGAAGTAGGGTGATCTGACGACGGGGGCGAAGCTACTGAAAGCGATCGGCATCGCCAAATAGCCCACCCGTGCATGGGTGGTGATGACGATAGGGGCCATAAGTGATGGCCGCCATGGTCGCTGGAATGCTGGCTACTGGGCAGCCAGTCTGGTCTGTCTAAACCCCTCCACAGGGGGGTTTACGCGGAGTAAAACTAGGTTTTTTTTGTTGGAAAAAAACTTTTTTTTTGAACAAATCGTTACAGGTCTTACCCAAGCTTTGTAAAATATGGCTCAAGCCAGCGCAGGGGCAAGAGCTGGAGACCTATATCGTAATTTTCAGAGCTTAAAATCTCCTCGATTTTCAGGCTCTTGCAATCCCGATGAGGCAAAAAATTAGATCGATGAAATGAACCGTATATTTGAGGTCATGCAGTGTGCTGACCAAGAAAAGGTTCATCTTGCTACATTCCAATTGAACAAGGATGCCCGTACCTGGTGGAAGTCTGTCCCGGCACCGCCTGCAGATGCACCACATACATGGGATAGATTTTTGACTCTCTTTTGAGCCAAGTACTTCTCTGAGCATGTCAAGGAGAGGAAGGCAGCTAAATTCGCATCACTTCGTCAGGGGATGATGTCAGTGGCAGAATATGAGTTACAGTTTTTCCACCTAGCACCCTATGCTTAGCATCTAGTGAGCATTGACCTTTTGAAAGCAAATCACTTTATGGATAGGTTACGTCCCATTTTTATCCAACAGCTTGCCCCACAGAACATTCGGACCTATACGGAGATAGTCCAATGGGCACACCTATGTGAATGGACTTTGCAGAAGGTCGCTAAACTTATGTGTAAAGTGGAGGAGCCGAGCCAAAAGTCTGATCGGTGAGGTAACAAGCAAGAAAAATTTAGCATCACGTATAATTCTCAGGATAGTAGGAAGAGATCTCGGAATGGAAATGGAAAGGATGAATGCTAGAATAAGAAGGTCAAAGAAGAAGAAGATAAGCAAGTCCTGGCGGTTGGCTCGTTTTGTGATAAATTCGGTCATGTGGCCGAAGAATGTTGGAAGCGCTTGGGCGCATGTCTCAGATGTGGAACTCGAGAGCACCGTATGCCTGACTATCCTTTGATCAAGGAGCAACCATCCACGAGAAGCAATAGTGGATAGAAGTGGCAGGCTAGATTGAATGCCGTATTAGAGGATGAAACAACAAAAGAAGGGGAGCTTATTGAAGGTACCATTCATATTCATTCCCATCCTGCTTTTGGGTTATTTGATACTGGCGCTACTCATTCCTTTATTGCTAATTCCTTTGCAAGAACATTACCTATTGCACCTATTCCCTTACCATCGGATTTAACCATAGTTACTCCTTTAGGGTCAGGAACTGAACTGAAAACCTATTTCCCCAATAGTGAAGTTACAGTAGAAGGGTACAAACTTCCTGCCACTCTAGTATGCCTTGATATGGAAGGATATGATGCTATCCTAGGAGTCGATTGGCTTGTAGACCATGACGCCTATATAGATTGCCGTAGTAGGATAGTCTCTTTCTGAAAACCTGGTCTTCCCCGATTTTCCTTTCTTGGTATCAAGTATCGGAAGCACCTTGCCATAATTTCATCTCTTCACGCTTGCAAACTCATTTTGCAAGGGTGTGAAGCTTTCCTTGCCTCCGTAGTAGTTACCGAGTCTAAAGAGATCCAGATAGATGAAATCTCCATAGTTAGTGAGTTTCCTGATGTTTTTCCTTCTGAGTTACCTGGGTTACCGCCTTAAAGGGAGGTTAACTACATCATTAAACTCACACCTGGAGCAGCACCAGTGTCGATAGCTCCTTACAAGATGTCCCCCACGGAGTTGAATGAATTAAAGAAGCAAGTGCAAGAGCTGCTAGAAAAAGGCTTCATTTGACCTAGTATATCCCCTTAGGGTGTGGTAGTCTTATTTGTTAAAAAGAAGGATGGTTCTCTCAGATTATGCATTGATTATCGATAGTTGAATCAACTCACCATCAAGAATAAATACTCACTACCGTACATTGATGAGCAGTTTAACCAACTTTCTGGCACGGAGTACTTCTCCAAGATTGACCTCAGGTCAGGCTATCATCAACTGAGGATCAAGGAAGAAGACATTCACAAGACTACTTTTCGTAGCAGATACGGACACTATGAATTTGTGGTTACGCTGTTCGATTTAACTAATGCACCTACTGCATTCCTCAACAGGAGGCCCAACTCACTCGGGCCGATATAGCCCACGAAGCTTTCAGACTTTTTGGCTCGAGGGCCCGAGTAACGTTACTTCCTGTCTCTCAGGGAATTTCAAAAGGTCAACCAGGCGTAGCTGACCGGGGAAAGTCCCAGGGATTAAGAGAAGGATAAACGTCCCCAAACGGTGGAGAGCCCACTTCTGAGAGATAACATCCCCGAAACTTTCTCTCTTCCCTTGCCCCGGAAATCGAACTAATCACTATATAAATCTAAGGAAGCCCTCCAGAAAGATAAGCCACTTCTAGCCACTTCATTGGTGAGAAACAATCTCGTGCCCATCACCCCCTTGCCTCCTTCTCACTCCATTAACTCTTACCACTACTCACTTAAGCATTGAAGGGTTTTCCCCGGGATCTCCACCTCGAGCCCCCTGATTGCTTTATTTCTCTATTTACAGAAATCAAACTCGAGGTGGCTACCCATCATGACTCCTCTGATCGGATGGTATATGGCTCAGCACGAGATCAAGCCTCTTCATCTGGCACAGTCTGTGGGAAATGAGCTAAAAGTCAGTATGGTGCGAAGGAGTAGTAGTAGGCGGGTAGCTGATGACAGGGGGAGGCACCAGCAGTGGTGACTGAAGGGCGTGTGCCATCTAATTCTTTGACTAGCCCCCTTCTGCGCAACCAAGCAAATGCTCCAGGTGCTCCTCCTATGGAGGCCCTGTGTCCTGCGGTGGATCCTACAACGTTCCAGGCCCTCAACGATAATATGGATGTTCTCGTCGACCTGATGCGGGCCTTAGTAACCAGAGAGGAGCGCTTGCAACATTCGCGGTCGAGCTCCCCCGATCTAGAAGCTTCCCGACAAATGGCAGGAGGCCGTTTTATTCTCCAGGAAGGCCGCATCATCCACAACACTACGAGCGAACCTTCCCACCTCCCGCATCAAGATGCCGAACAAGAAGCTTCTTTTGATCCTCGCGGGAAGGAAGGTGAAGCGCGCCCACCAATATCGGTGGCCGGCCTCGATGCGTGCCAGCATAAAAGCAAGAGCACCAAAAATGCCTCAGAATCTCCTCACACTCATCTGGAGCTCTCCCTGCAACTCTGAGAGTTCGAGCCATGTTTTGTCGAGCAAGAGCAGGCTCTCCGGGCCCTGCAACAAAACTCTGCCTCAAAGGAGGAAGAGGAGCAAACTTCATTCTCCTCCGACATTTTGGTACGGCCTGGGACTAGCAGTAAAGACGACGCATCATGAAGCCGAGGAAGGTGCTCACATCCCTGTTAGCACGCTATAGTGGATGGCGAGCCTCCTGGAAGACGCGGGAAGTTGACGGCGTTGGCTGGAACCTTCGGAGTAGTCATGAGTGGCGGGAAGAGCCTGCTATGTGACCTTTTACTCATCCGATAGTCACAAAATTAACTTGGCGTAGACGCTGCTGGGGATGTCCCAGGGACGCCGATGGAGTGGCGACTGCAACGAGGTACTGTGGAAGTCGTGGCGAATTTCGTAGCAAACCCTGTGCAATCTGGTCTTTCTATTGGCAGTAGGATAGGGGACAGAAGATGGGGCTGGAACTGGGGCTTCCTGGAGGCAAATGGGGTGGGTTTTCTCTGGTGGATAGGTGAGGGTCGTGGGGTAATAGAGTAGGTGGTGTATAGTGGAGTTTTTGGGCTTGGTCCTTCACACCACCCTTTTCTTTCTTGGTGGCTTTGCTCCCGGGTGAGTTGGTGCCCCCAGCCTGCCGAAGATTGAAACTCGGGACATAGGAGTCTCCCCTAGATGCTTGTTTTCAATTTGGGTTGATCCTAAAGGTGATAAGTATCGAGATTTTTCATAAACTCCTTTGCATTTTTGCCCCCACAGGCGTGAGACTTGCACTTTATGAGCTTTCGGTGTCTCTACTTGTTGTAGATCTGACATTCAAATGGGCTTGCCTACCCTAACTCTTCTGAGGGTGTGGGCCTCCTCCTTGGTGACCCATATTTGCTTCAGGTCGCTCCTCCACTGGGTTGCTCCTTTATTTGGGTTTGGAGGTGTTGTGTTTGAATCAACGCACTTGTCCCCGATTTGGTTCTGGAGCTCCAGATTTCTTCAAAACTACCTTATCCTCTTGAGTTCGTCAGAGAAGACTGAAGCAGTTAGATGTGCTGATGCTCGGGACACACTGGACCCATGGCGTGATCGACTTGCCTCCATCGAGCCGGACACAGAGGTTTCCGACAAGGATAATCTTGCTGGAGTTTGATGTCGCCACTATAGGCTTCTTGCCCCTGCAACTGCGACGTTGCTTCTGTTGAGTGGAAGCAGAGCCAAAAGTGAAGTGGTTGTTCAAGAAAACTCGGTCAACAGTATCGGATGGTGCTGGGGTAGCCGATTCATCCTTGGCCACAGGTACCATGCTTAGGAAGTAGGGTGCGTCGACCACAGCAGGAAAGTCCTCGAACACCAGCGGGGCTGCCAAGTATCCAAACCTGGCGTCAACGGAGATGACTTGAGGGCCATAAGTGACCGCTGCCATTGTGTTGTTGTCGGTTATTGTTGTTGTTTGATGCGAATCTTCCCTTTCTTTTCCCTCCTAGAACAGAGGAAAAAGGGCATCACAACCTTAATAAAGGTGTGGATATTCTTTGGTAGAAAGAAGAAGGGCGAGAATTGTCCCACCAGGTGTGACAGTTTGTTGAACACGAAAAATTTTAAAGGGATGTTCATTTGTTGAACATCGACGTGCATTGGTTAGCTATTTGAATAGCGTGTGTGTTATTTATTTCGTGGATTGGGTTTATCAGATGATTAAGGTTCGGATACTAGACAATTCTCCACCGACCGTAGTTGCTGTTTATTTACATCAGTACAAAGCCTGAATGCCCTTGATTAACTGCCAAAGAAAACTATTGACCAATACAACATTAGTCGTGATGCCAAAGGCATACTTGCGGATGCCGTGTAACATCTCTTGGGAGGGTGAGGCGTTATGCAATTTTAGGAAGACTAGGATGTTTTGAGGTTTTGCACTTCCATTCATGCCCTAGTTTAATCCGAATATGATGGTAGCCACTTTTTAGATCGATCTTAAAAAATATTGTGACTCCTGACATCATGTCTAGCATGTCATCCAACTGACGAACAGGGAAATGATACTTCACAGCGATCTTATTGATTACACGACTCATCCTCCAAGTGCCACCTTTTTGTTTTTTTGGAGTCAACAATGTAAGCACGGCACAGGAACTCATGCTCTCCCTTGTAAATGCTTTGTTAATGTACTCCTCAATGTGCCGTTGTAACTCTGCATGTTCAGTTGCACTAAGACGATAATAAAGCAGGTTTGGCAATGTGTATCCCACGAAAAAACCAGTTGCATGTTAAATCTCACGCATAGGAGGTAGGCAATCCTGCAGCTCCTTATGAAAGATAGCCTAAACTCACTTGCAAGGGTAGTCACCTCCTCAGGCTGTGGGCTAAGAGAATCCTCAGCAACTACCGTAACAACTAGGGCCCACAATTGTGAACCTTCCACAATCCCTTTCTCCATGTCCTTTCCAGTAATGAAGTGGAGGTCCTTTTTCTTTGTAGGTTCAATCTACTCAATTGGTTCCTTTGTGCTGCCAGCTTTGGGTTGTAATAGATTCAACTTGATATTCTTACCATTGTGTTTGAAGAAATGTAAGTTTGATCGACCATAGATAGTCACATCTAGGTTGAACAACCATGCCCTACCGAAAATAATGCGATCAACCTCTATATGCAGGACATCACACTACGCAAGGTCCTAATATGAGTGGAACTCGATGGGGTCAAGACATCTCTACTAGAACGAAATGGAGGGGGCAGCTACCCAAGAAACCTAATACGGACTCGGATGATCAACTGGTATCAACCCAAGGCAAGAGACGATGGTTGTGGATATCGCATTAATGCAACATTCGTTGGCTATGATGATCTTACAAACCTTACATCCTAACTTGAGAAAGGTGCAAATGATTGAGGTTCGTCGTCGCCAATCATCACTCTCTTAGGCTGCACCAACAGGCATCTAACAACTATTAACCTACCAACACTAGAAAGTTTAACTATCTAATCCACACAAATGTATTCCTCTCGAATGCAACCCACCTCATCACCATGGTCTAGAAACTCATTGGCCACTTAAAATTGGCTCTATAGAGCTCCACTGCCTCACCATTTGGAAGAATCTTGGCATCAAACCCTCCCACATGGAATGCTATCATCGAGCACAATCCTTGTAGCAACCCCGATTAAAAAAACTTCATAAATAAATAAATAAAATCTCTTGAACAATATAAGGGTAATTTTATAAGACATGAAATATAATTTACAATAATTTTAATGGCTGCAGCCAGACGAGGAAGCAGAAGCAGGAAATGAGACTTCAAAAAATTGTGATGAGTGTTTTTATTGGATATTCTATCCATACAAGTAAATATTATATAACAAGAAAAGTGATTATTTGATTTCTTTTGGTTTTTCTGTAGAGGGTAAGATCTGCACTTTTGATGAGGAAGTACAAATACACATGAAGTTTGAGGACTAAAGATAGAATACGTGCATCCCAAAAAAGTAGATTAGCAAGGATAGTATCTGATCACATCCCCATTCAGCTGTGTACAGAACAGAACTTGAAGGGTAGCAGGATTTTCAGATATGACCTAAGCTTGGTTCAGAGTGGAAGGATTTAAGGAGTTAGTATACAATTGGTCGACAGAAGCACCAGCAGATTATACTCACCTAGGCTTCTCAAAAACCGGAATTGGATCAGGAGTTGGTTGAACAAGTGGAGTATCCAAAAGTTTGGGAAGTCTGCAGTGATCAGGCAGGAACATTTCCAGAATATAGATGATCTAGAAAATGAAGCTGATCAGGGTTCATTGTCTGTTGATGAAGACAAGGCCTTGAAGGTTTATAGGAAGGAATATCAAGAATGGCTCCTCAGAGACAAAATTAAATGGAAACAGGGATCCAAGTAATTGTGGCTGGGGGGTAAGGCGTACAAAAATACTTCCTTCTTTCATGCAATTGCTTGTGACAAGAAGAGAGCACTAAAATTGGACGATATTAGGGTGGATGACAGACGACCTTGCAGCATGATAGACAGGTTTTGAGTTCGACTCCCGGGGGGGCTTGCTTGGCTCACATTTAATCCTTGAGGGATGTGAGCCCGGGTTTTGCTAGCTTTGCTAGGTTCCCCGTCACCATTTTAGTCCCACGCCAGTGGCGCAGTGGACACCCATCTGCACCACCGGTGTGGAGGGAGCGGGTTCGATCCCGCGCCTCATAGCGCCACTGGCGTGGAGGGCGCTGGATCCCCCGCTAAATCCCCCTCCCCCTACAAAAAGAAAGAGAGTATCCATTCGTCCAACACGTCGACAATGAAACTCTTACCCGTTCCGCCAGCGCCGGTTAACAAAACAGCACCACCAGCGGTCAGACGATCGAAAGAAGTGCTATGGACTGATGTTTGCCGTTGAAGCCGTTCTATGACGGTGATGGCAACCAATCCAATTGTATTGCATTATAATGATCAACTGCGTTATCAACACGCACCGGTGGATCCATGACAGTATGGTGGCGAATAGAAGAAACAGCAATAGAAGAGACAGAGACAGTGACGGATTGTTGGACATCTCCATTCGCACGTATAACAGAAACTGTGATAGTATCTGTCCGTAAT
>JANBPO010004953.1:0-12156 GCA_024336825.1 Amorphophallus titanum | reverse complement strand
AGACTTCGTAAATAACATAGGCAAAGTAAAAATTATAGTTAAAGTTCCAGCGCCTAAGTAGTTCGTCTTTTAGGATAGACGATGCCTGTTCAATAAGATAGGCGATATGAGATAGGCGAAGTGTTAGTGCGCCTTTTTGCCTTTGTTTGTTTTGAGATAGACGAAGTATAAGGGATAGACAATATATTGGATAGGCGATGCTTGTAGCGCCTAAGCGACTTTAGTATCGCCTAAGTGAGATCGTAGGCCTTACGATAGTAAGATAGGTGAATGGGTAAGATAGGCAAAGATATGCCTCAAGTGAATGAGATAGACGATAGGGATTTCGCCTAAGTGAGAAAGAACGCCTATTGATTTTAAAGTTGCGCCTATGTTATTTTAGCTTTTCTTGCAGTGCTTATGTTCTGTTTGGTGGATGGGATAGGCGAAGTTTGTTAAGCCAGTGCCTAAGTTATCGAGACTTGAGAAGACAGGTGAAGTTTTCATGATAGGCGAAGTGTTTCAGCGCCTAAGTTATTTTCGGAGCCGCTCGAGCCATCAGGGAGATTGAGATCCATTGGAGGGAGAAGGGACTCCCCATTCCCATTGACAGAAGCCAGTATGCTGGGGCTCCGAAGCCCTTGAGGGGCACGCTAGTGGCAGCCTCGACTTCTAGGTCCTCTCGCTCGAGGGCGGCCCCTGGGTCTTCGATGACTTACTCCTGGTGGGAGGATTTGAGAGCTTCATGTGGTTTGAGGAGTAAGACCCAGATATCACAGCTAGTCCCTGAGGGGGCATTTGCAGGCAGTGCTTTCGCAGAGTAGAGAGCCCATGTGATTAATGCAGTGGGCTGCATTGGTCCAGTAGAGTACATTTCTAACTTGGAGGTGGCTGCCACTCCTAATGCCATCTTGGACATTATGAACAAGGCGGCTTGCGCTCTCCGATTGAACCTTGAGCAGCTCATCTTGAGACCTGAGAGAGCCATAGGGGCGCCAGGTATTTGTTTGACTGCCTAGCTTCACCTTGCTTCTGTTATTTATTTCCTTGTTCTACATTTTGAGATACTCATCGCTTGAGGCCTTTCATTGTTTGTAGATCAAGCCAGTGGCCAAGAGGATGGGGCTTTCCTCCGAGAGACCTCTCTAGGTGTGGCGTCTCTACCCAAAATTTCCTTGGTAGGCCAACTTCAACTAGGAGTGTACGAGCCATCTCCACTAGAGTCTGATTCCTCCTCTCCACTACTCCATTTTACTCTGGTGTTCTTAGGGAGGAGAATATATGAGTTATTCCATTAGCCCTGCAAAAGTCATCAAATTGTGAGTTTTTGTACTCACCTCCATGATCAGATAAAATATTTATTGCTTTGAAAAGAGAGTTACAAGGCCATTTATAGGAGTTAGGCTAACCCTAATCCTAACATGACTTCTTTGGACCAAACTACCATTGAACTCAAGCAAATAGTGCGAAAATCACATCAGAAATTACAGAAAAATAAAAGACATGAGATTAGCTCCACATGAGCCCAATAAATTATGAAAATTAGAAACTTAGTCCTACACCACTTGAGATCACTATATTAGACTCAAATAAAGACAAAATACATAAGTAAAAATAAAAAACTCTACTACCACCCGATCATTGTCCGTATAAATAACACCATTGTGCGACATGCCAATTGAGTCTGTTGTCCAACATCATGAGTCTCACTCCGCATCAGTCCAGGGCAACATTTCATTTCAGCCTCACAACCTCTGCCTGGGGTGATTCAAGTGGTTTTAGGTACTGTAGAGGTAGAAAACTGGTCCCTTGCCCTTGTATCACACTTTTCTATTTATTTGTCGGGGATGGCTGTCCGACACTCGTGGAAGCCTGCAAACACCAGAAATGAAGGGCATCAGAAGGAGCCTCGGGCGTTACCTCATGGGACAACTCTCTGATGCTTAAGTCAACACTTGGGAGACGGAGAAGCAGACAGGAGAATATGAGAGAGAGAGAGAGAGAGTTGAGGGGCGGTGAAGCAAGCTTGGACGGACGAACTGCCTTCTGGGTAGGTCCTCGCCGTAGTCAGTGGGCGCTCTGAGAGTGCTCGCTAGGCGGTAAGGGTGCTTGGAGGGTAGTCGGTGCTTGGCGGGGGCCTTCTCTCTTGATAGCAAGTAGGCTTCTCTTTTCCCTTGTCTGGAGCTGAGTGTGCGTTTCTAGGTAGAAATCCCCCCCATGTTCATCCGTCAGAGTCCCATTTATAGGGGGTTGTCCTGGTAGCAAGGGCCAGTCCCTTAGCAGGGAAAGACATAAGTCGTGAGGTAACTCCTCCCCGCGATCGTGGGGAGTTTCCCGTTGAGGGTCCGTTCTTCCAGAGTCGGACGGTTCTCTGGCGAGTCTTGTGGCGTCTGGGGAGCGTGCTCACCCTTAGTGGAGTTGAGACCGACATTGTGGGAGGCAACGTTCGGTCGCCGGAGGGTCATCCAGCGGCCGTTGCGCCTGGGTCGATGTCCTTCGTGCGTTGGTGAATCCAAGGACTATCCGTCCTGGGCCACTCATTGCGGGCCGCGACTGTCGAGGTCCGACAGGTGTGTTGCAGATCGCGGGATTGATTGGGCTGAGCGGAGATGGGCCTTACATGGGCCAAGCCGATTTTACCCTCCTCACTTGCCCCCCTACTCTCAGATGCCGAGCCCTTTTTCGAGAACTAAGAGTCGAGTTCAAGAGGATTAGTTGATGGATGATTCCGAGGGTGGCCTCCTCGCACTGTTTGAGCCGGTGGGTCTGACCATTGGCTTGGCGCGCAAGGCACCCTTGGTGGTGGTAGGCGACGTCGCGGTAATCGTGACGTAGGCCGTTTCTGTCTTGGGGCGCGGGCGTGAACGGTCGCTTGAGTTCGACGGTCGTACCCTGATAGCGACTGGTGCCTTTTCCCCTTCCGTGTGATTTTGAAGTGCTCGTTTGAACTTCGAGAGCTATAAGACCCCCGCAGGGCCTCCTGGGAAACCCTACCTACTCTTCCTGTGTCTGCTGCAAGTGCTTCTTCTCTGACTTCTTCTTGTCTTGGTGAGCGCTTCCTCTTTCTCTTAACTTCCTGACCCATGGCGCCTCGCATGAGGACCCTTCGTGTTAGCTCCACGTCCTCCACTGAGGGAGCAACAGTTGGTCGTGAGGGTGTCCCGAGCACATCGGGTGCTGGTACCAGCCGTCCACCGTCTCCTCCGTTGGTCGCTTATAGGGTAGTCCATGGGCTACGGGAGGTCTTCCAAATCCCTTCTGAGTTTGACATCGTCTTTCCAACCGTCGACAATAGCCTGTGGAGTCGTCCGCCAGGTAGCATTAGGGTCCCTATAGAGTCTTTCCGGGCGGGCTTTCGCCTCCCGGTACATCCTTTCTTTGAGTCGGTTCTCCGCCATTACGGTCAGTATCCGGTGGAGCTTTCTCCCAATTCCTGGTCCATCTTGTTTGGTTTTGTCTCTGTCTGCAACCGAGCCTCGGTTGCTCCCAACGTCTTTCTCTTCTGGTAGTTCTACAGCCTTCAGTGCTGTCCTGTCGATACATCTTCTCTCTACTTCCGGGCGAGGAGTGACCAGACCCTTGTTCGGGTCACTTCCATGGTATCCAACATCAAGCGCTGGTCTGAGCGCTTTGTTTACATCAGTAAGAGAGGAGGTAGCGGCCATTCGAGCAATTGGGACTTTGCTGCGGTTGCCCATCCCCCTATGGCGGATAGATTGCCCAACCCGACCGTCGAGGAGTCCTGAGCGATCAAGACTCTCCTTCGCTTCCAACTCCTTGACGCTGACGTTAAGTTGACTCTAGCGGAGCTTTGGGAGCTGGGGCAGAGCCCCCCATTGCCCCACGGTACTAGCCCCATTGTGTTCCTAGCTTCCCTGGTGTTCGTAGCGCTAATTTCCTTGGCGTTGCTCTCGTAGGGGCACTGGAAGGAGCTGCGGTACGAGACAGTCTAGCTGCCGCTGCACGCTCCTCGCCCCGTCGACCACATAGAGCCGGGCACTGAGCACGTCATCGTTGCTGCCCCCCGAGAAGCTATGGTCCTGCCCCCCCAGGGATCCTATCATATCCGTTTCCTGCGGCGTTTCCAATGGAGGACCTGTCCGCAGTACCTGTGGCTAGTGTCGGGTCGAGTGCTCGGCGGGAAATTTTCGAGGGGACAGCCAGTGCGCCCGAGGTAGATTCGGCCATGCTGGGTGGTGCTCGCATCCAGGAGAACCTGGAAGAAGTTGCGGCGTTGGACAACCAACGTCCTCAGAAGAAGAGGAAGAGGCCAGCCGCCAGGGTGAGCTGCAAGGCGCCTTCTCCTCCCCGGTCTGAGACTCCGCAGCGCCGGCGTCACTTGAGGTACTGGCTCCCGCTCCGTCTGTCGCAGTTCCTACTGAGGGCGTCGCAGACAGGGGCAAGGCACCCTGCCAGGACGCTGTTGAGGAGAGCCCGGCAAGCATCCACGAGGTGAGGGCTTGCCTCCTGCCGCTAGTGGTCCCTCCGGCTCCCCGCTTCCTGCTGCCAGAGGAGCCTACCTTTGGGCACGCCGGTCGGGTGGAGGCATTTGCGCTAATGGACAAGGGTGTCCAGATGCGCGACCGGACCGGGTTGTTTGGCGTTGGGGCCTGCAAGGAACTGCTCGACCTATCTGTGAAGACCCTGAGTTTAGTCGCCAGGGCATTCGGCCCGTGTGGATACCATTTTACCGGCGTCGTGCGGGAGCTGGAAGTCAGCCAGGACGCGCGGCGGGGGTTGGAGGCCCAGTGTGACGAGCTCCGTGGGTGACAAGTGGCGCACGAGGCTGAATGTGCCGAGCTTCGGGGGCGGCTCGCGCAGCAGGAGCGGGCCTTGGAGGGGGTCGCACGCGATCGGGACGCTCTTCGCGCCCGAGCTAGGCGCTGGAGGAGTCCCTCTAAGAGGTGACCAAGAACGTGGAGGCGGCCGACGCTCAGGCGACCAAGTTGGAGGCCCAGGTGGAGGTTGTCGAGGAGAGGGCTCAGGCGGCGGAGACACGGTTTGAGAACCTGTAGGCACCGATGAAGGCCATTAGGCTGGAGGTGGTGGCGTGCTTCCGCTCGTCCTCGGACTATTGGAACGAGCTGAATGCGACAACCGTTGAGGTCTACGGTTCGGCCAGGGACCGGGGCTTCGGAAAGGCTGGTCGGCCCCCCCCCTCGGCTGCTGCTGACAGCTTAGGCACCCCGGTGCCACCCTTGGCTCCCCCGCTGACACCGTTCGGCCAGCGACGACGAGGAGAAGCTGAGCGCCGAGAAGCAGGCTGCTGAGGCCGAGTCGTCCTTGGAGAAGGAGTTGGTCGACCTCACTGACGACCCCCCACCTCTCGAAAGCGCGCTTGGGGCCCATGACCTAGGGCCGGGAGATGCCGCGGCCGCCGAGGCGAGCTCTTAGGAGGCTGCTCACCATTTTCTTTTTCTTCTTTTTCTTCTCTTTTGTGCTGTACTTGTTTCTTCCTTACTCTGCGTTGGGGCAATTGCCCCCCCAATCTGTATACCTTTTAAATTTTGAAATGAAGACTTTCCTTTCCTTCGCAAAGTCTGGAACTTCTAGTATCCGCCACGTAGCTTACCTTCTTTTTCCTCTACTTCGAATCTTGTCCTGGGGATACGAAACGACATCTGGGAGATCGCTCTGAGAGGCCGCGGTCTTTGGGGCCCGTCGCTTCAGTTACGGAGCCGGAGAGGCGGTGAGGTTTCTTCTTCCTTCCGCGGGCTTCGTCACCCTCCTATAAATAGCGTCCCATGGGGGTTTCATAGGTCATCCCGAGTCCGCCGTCCGCCGTGGTAAGTATTTTCTGAAGATGTCTTCGGAAGAGTCAAGCTCTTCTTCTGAGGGGAGCCCCCCAAAGCACCTGTGCATACGGAAGGAGGCGCTGCCATAGCCGGTTCCGGAGCCGGCTCTTGGGGAAAGCAGGAGCGGCGGTGGTGTCTTTGAGGAGTACAAGCGGGGGTACCTGAATGGCTTGCGGGAGGCCTTGCTGAAGGTGAACGGCCTGTATACTAACAAGGGGGTCTTGAGTCTCCTCCCTGATAGGTTCCGTCCCAAGGAGGACGAGTAATCTCTGTGTACTCCCCCCTCTGTTCATTAATAAAACTTCCCATTTTGCCATCTTCTTTACTCCGTGGTTTGTGCTTGTCTTTCGACGATCCCCTTCCTTTCTTTGATTCACACGCGAATAAATGGGGGCTTGTCGCCGTTGGGGAGGGAAAGCGAGGAATCCCCTACCTATAAATAGTAGGGTTGGTGGGTAGGCCTGTTGCCCATCCTCAGCTTCATTACGCCGTCGCGATGGCTCAGAGTGCTCCCAAAATCGTGGCGACTGAAGGAAAGGTTCTAAGTCCCCCTCCAGATGCAGGCGCTGAGGTAGATAATCCTCTAGTGACTCTAACCCCTGCAGTAGCAACGGTGGCGGAAGACAAAGTGGCCGTCAACGTTGCTCTGACTGTTGCTGACGAGCCGTTCAATTGGGGTAGCGACTATGCCCAGGGTTGGATGGCTGGTTACTGGGACGACTATGATGCCGCCATGGCCTTAGTCTATCCCACTTATTCTCATAGGCTTGTACGCTGGCCGCGTAAGGACGACATATTGGAATTTGGCGATTTGCACTATGAATAAGAATGGGTTTTTTCTGATTTGTGCCTTGCTTGTGTGCATTTTGCCTTCGTGTGCGGCGAGGTTGTGAGAGTAGATAGATTCATCGTTCAAATTTACCGTCACTGCGCGTGTATGCCTGTTTCCCTGGCGAGATCAGGGCTCTTATCCACTTTAGGTTCATGATGCGTCAGGATTCTTCTGGCCTTCTAAGGTCTGTGCGCTGCTCGCGGTCAATTTCATGTGTGTACGTCTCCCCTTGGTGGGGTAAGACTGTTGCCCATCGTTTCTGCGGGGTGAGCGTCCGCCTCTCGGAGGCTTGGAAGTCACCATTATTTTTGAAGGGGCATGAGTGCCCACTTCTTGGGAGCTCGGAAGCTACCATGGTTTCCGAAGGAGCAGGAGTGCTCGCTTCTTGGGAGCTCGGAAGCTACCATCGTTTCTAAAGGAGTAGGAGTGCTCGCTTCTTGGGAGCTCGGAAGCTACCATCGTTTTCGAAAGAGCAGGAGTGCTCGCTTCTTGGGAGCTCGGAAGGAGCAGGAGTGTTCGCTTCTTGGGAGCTTGGAAGCTACCATGGTTTCTGGGGGAGCATGAGTGCTCGCCCCTTGGGGGCATGGAAGCCACTATCAATTCCGAAGGAGTAGGAGTGCTCGCTTCTTGGGAGCTCGGAAGCTACCAGGGTTTCTGAGGGAGCATGGGTGCTCGTCTCTTGGAAGCTTAGAAGTCACCACGATGGAGCTCAGTTGGCGACGCTTTCGTTACGCTGGCGAGGAAATATGTCGAAAAATGACTCATTGATAAAAAATTGTGAGATTTACAGAATTCCATATCCTGGGTACCTCTCGCCCCTCCAGCGTCGTTAGCCTATATGCTCCTTTGCTGAACACTTCCATTACTCTGTACGGGCCTTCCCAATTGGGTGCTAGTTTTCCCATGGCTACTCTGGGATCTGCCACGCTAGCTCGTCGTAGCACCAGGTTTCCGGGGGAGGAAATGGCGTTCTTTCATCCGAGCATTGTAGTACCGGGCCAACTTTTGCTGGTAAGCCACGAGTCTTAGCTAGGTGCACTCTCTGTCTTCCTCGAGCAGGTCCGGGTTCTCCCGCATCGCCTGATTGTTTCTGGCCTCGTCCAACTGGCTGACTCGAAGTGACAGGTTGGATATCTCAACCGGAATGACTGCCTCTGCTCCGTATACGAGGTGAAATGGCGTTTCCCCAGTGGCGGCCCTGGCAGTCGTCCGGTGCACCCATAGGATTGTAGGGATGGAGTCTATCCACGAGTCACTTGCTTGTTCCAGGCGAGTCTTGATGCCATGAAGGAGTGTCCTGTTGGCGTTTTCAACTAGGCCATTTGTCTGGGGGTGGCCCACTGATGTGTAGTGGTTTCATATCCCTAACTCCAAGCACTTTTCCTGGAAGGTAGAGATCGCGAACTGTCTGCCATTGTCGGTTGTAAGGACACATGGGATCCCAAACTGGCAGATTATATTTCGTAACACGAACTTCCACGCCACTTCGCTTGTGATCTTTCCCAAAGGCTCAGCCTCGAGCCATTTGGTAAAGTAATCAATGGCGACGATGAGGAATTTTTTCCTCCCTTGAGCCTCGGGGAAGGGACCCAGTATGTCTACCCCCCACCGAGCAAATGGGCGAGGCTCCATCTGGGTGTGAAGTTGCGTCGTTGGCTGGTGGTGTAAGTTCGCGAACTTTTGGCATTGAGGGCACCTTCGGACGTAGTCGAGGCAATCCTGTTGTCGCGTCGGCCACCAGTACTGAATAAGGATTTGTGCGAGTGCTCGCCCCCCTACATAGCTTCCGCATAGCCCTTCATGTACTTCTTGTATTGCTTACTTGGCTTCCGAGGGGAATAGGCACTTTAGTACTGGGGCTGAAAGAGAACGCCTACATAGGCGGCTGTCAACGATCGTGAAGTGTGCTGCGCGTGCTCGCGTACGGTGGGTTTCAACGCGATCATCAGGGAGTTGCTGTCGTAGTAGGAAATCTAGGAGAGGATCCATCCATGAGGGCTCGTAATCTATGGCATTCACCTGAGGCGCAGTCTCCTCTATGCTCGATGCCGGCAACTCCTCTATCAAGACAACCCTTGAGTTGCTTGTGGTGGTTGACGACACCAAACGAGATAGGACATCTGTTCGCATGTTCTCATCTTGGAATGCGCACTATCTCAAAGTGAGAGAACTCTAAGGTCGCCACTTTGGCCTTCTCGAGATATCGCACCATAGCCGGTTCTCGGGCTTCGAATTCGCCTTTGACTTGATTGGCGACGAGCATGGAGTTGCTGTAGACTCGTAGGTTGGCCGCCCCCAAGTGTTTCGCCATTCGGAGGCCCAAGAGTAGAGCTTCATACTCGGCCACATTATTCGTGGTCGGGAAGTTGAAGCGGAGGGCGTACTGGAGCTCTACTCCCTCCGGCGATAGTAAGACTAGGCCCGCCCCGCTGCCAGCGGCACTGGATGAACTATCGACGTAGAGTTCCCACACAGGCCCCAGGTAATGCTCTGGGGAGTCCTCGGGCAACGTGCACTCTGTCACGAAGTCAGCGAGGGCTTAGGCTTTGATCGCGGCCCTTGGATGGAACCAGATATTGAATTCCCCCAGTTCGATTGTCCACTTGATTAATCTTCCCGAAGCGTCAGGGTTCTGGAGGATCTAGCGCAAGGGTTGGTCGGTGAGGACAACGATTAGGTGGGCCAGGAAGTACGGTCGCAACTTGCGTGTGGCCGTGACTAGCGCTAGAGAGAACTTCTCAATCCACGAGTATCAGAATTCTGGCCCCTGCAGTGCTCGGCTCACGTAGTAGACAGGCTTCATGATATTGTCTTCCTCCCGAGTGTGCACGACACTAAGAGTGCTAGGGGTCACCGATAGGTACAGGAGCAGATGACCCTACATTGATGGAGATCAAGGATAATGTTAATCAGAGGTTGAAATTTTCTATTTCAAAGGATGGAAGAATACTGTTTAAAGGTAGAATGTGTGTGCCAAATCATAATGACACTAAGAAATTAATCATGGAAGAAGCACATAAGTCAAGATATGTTGTTCATCTTGGTGCTACCAAGATGTATCAAGATTTGAAAAGGAACTTTTGGTGGCTCAACATGAAAAGAGAGGTAGCAGATTTTGTGTCCCGCTGTCTCACTTGTCAGCAAGTAAAGACAGAACATTTAAAACCCGCAAGTAAATTACACCCCTTGAATATTCCCGAATGAAAATGGATAAATATAGGAATAGATTTCATCGTGGGTTTACCTAAGACAAGAGGTGGACACGATGGTATATGGGTACTCATAGACCGGTTGACTAAGTCTGCTCATTTTCTATCAATCAAAAGTCGATGGTCTGTGGATGTATTAGCAACATTATACATAAGGGAAATTGTAAAATTGTATGGTGTTCCTGTCACTATTATATCTGACAGAGATCTCTAATTCACATCACAATTTTGGAAGGGTCTGCAACATTCCTTTGGGATCCGACTCAACTTTAGCACTACATTCCATCCACAAACTGATGGCCAAACGAAAAGAATAAATCAGGTGGTGGAAGATATGCTCAGGGCCTGTGCTATTGACTTCGGAGGAAGTTGGCATGATCACTTGCCTCTAGTAGAATTTGCATACAACAATAGCTACCAAGGTAGCATACAAATGGCACCCTTCGAGGCATTATATGGGAGAAGCTGTCGATCGCCGATATGCTAGAATGAAGTTGGAGAAAGGTAATTTCTCGGTCCCGATATTATTAGGGATACTACCTAGAGGATAAAGCTTATTCAAGATAGGCTTCAGATGGCACAAGATAGGCAGAAATCATATGCTGATAATCGAAGGCGCGACTTGGAGTTCCAAGTAGGAGATCATGTATACCTTAAGGTTTCTCCAGGTTGAGGTATCCGAAGATTTGGTATTAAAGGTAAGCTTACTCCAAGATTCATTGGCCCTTTTAAAATCCTAGAAAGGGTTGGTGAAGTAGCATATCAAATAGCCTTGCCTCTACAATTAATAGGAGTTCATGATGTATTCCATGTCTCTATGTTGAAGAAATATGTTTATGATCCTTACCATGTTATCACCTATGATAATTTAAAAATTCAAAAGGATATGACGTACGAGCAAACGTCAATCAAGATTATTAAACGTGAGGTACGTCAGCTTCGGAATAAAACTATTCCTATGGTCAAAATCTAATAGAAGAAATCATGGCCTCATGAAGCAACTCTCTCGATTCTCTCTCTCTTCCTCTCTCTCTCCCTCAAGCGCTCTCTCTCTTTCTCTCCCAATCTCACTCGGTTTCAGTCGAAACGACGTCGGACCGGGTCGTGGGAGGTACCGTTGGAACAGGCTCGATGCGTATGTCAAGGTGGTACCCTCTATTCCGCGATTCGGGGAGCGTGGAGATGAGGCAGGTCGAGAGGAGTCGTGACGTCCCGTCGTCCGATCTGCACCGTTTTGTGGGCTTCGTCGTGATCGAGGTAGGGGAATGAGTTTCTCGTCTCGCCAGGAGTATTTTGACGTCTCATGCATCGCCGATGACTGGCAGTTTCACTGTTTTTCGTGTAAAACCCTTTTTGAGAGATTTTAGGCCTAATTTTGAGATTTTTCTTCTCCTCGTTCGGTTTTAGTCCAGACGGTCGCTGATCGAGGTGCGGGAGGCGCCGTTGGGAAGGTCGTTTCACAAGGATCGCGTGGACGTCTTTCTTCCCTCGACACGCGGAGCGTGGAGGCGTGTGAAGTCGGGAGGTCACCGTGGCTCTCGTCGTCTGATCGGCATTAGATCGGCTTCCTCGTCGTGTCAGAGGTAGGGGGATGGACTCTCATCCTCGCTAGGAACCCACCGGTACCACATGCGTCATGGTCCAATGCTAGTTGCATCATTTTTTGTGCATTGTTCCATGTTAGCATAATTTAGTCATTAAATTATGAAATTGCGTCCATAGGCATCGTCTTTACGTTTTCGTTGATGTAAATGGATGTATGGATGCATGCTTGATCAGGTTAGCAAGTTTCTGCGCGTCCCCCATCGATTTCGGTCGACCGGGAGGGAGTTCGATATCGAACTCATCCAACCCGTAACCCAGTCGACATCACGCGCCAGGACCAGTGCATTATAGTCCTTTAATACGCCAGGACCAGTGCGTTATAGTCTCTTAGTCCTTTAATGCATCACTATACCCAGTTCGATATCGAACTCATCACCTGCAGAATTCCGGCTCTGGACAGCACACAGAACTGTGGAACACATCTGCAAGCAGGGTCACAACAAGGCGTAGCAGCAGCTAATCACTCGACTACAAGGAATGAGTCATATGTCAGACTACTCACCAAGGAAGACCCACAACACGAGAAAGTGACACAAACAACGGTCTCAAGGGAATGCTTCTCAAGGGCCACAGCAATGCCTAGAGAGCACAATTCTCACGAGAAAAGATGTAGAGTAGAGGATACTCAATCAGCAGACGAGCCGACAAATTCCCCAACACTCGCAAATGCCAATGCCAATACCAAAGAATTACTAGCAATAGCATGGCAACAGACGACATCAAGACACGGGAAGCC